>JAJPUD010012272.1:0-44388 GCA_023553655.1 Myrmecobius fasciatus
CCGGCTCGGGTCAGCGACGTTGGCGGCGTGAAGCCGACCGTGTGACTTGTGTACGACAGACCTGAGACGAGACACAAAGGACACAGAAGTCATCCCGGGGGCCCGAGGTGGCCTTCAAGGCCAGAGCTCCAAGGGCAAGGTGATCACCGAGTGCTTGGAGAGTGAGAACGGTGACTGAGGAGGAGGAACGTCGCGGACACGAGGCCTGCTCTGGGGCCCGGAGAACTGACCAGGCCGAAGCCGCTGAAGAGAGAGAAGGGAAGGCGAAGGGAGAAGGCTGGCAGCCATGTGGGAGGCAGGAGCTGCCCCAGGAAGTGACGGGCACAGGGAGGGTCGGGGGGGGAACACGCTGCCATCGCAGAATCGACTACCAGGGCCAAGGGGCAGCCGAGAACTCCATCCCCGCCACAGTGCCGGAAGGAATCACGGTCATTAGGATCAAGGGGAGTCTAAAAGGAAAAACCCACAGAACACCCAACAGCAGCCTCCAGGACTACATATACTATACACTGTTATATATGCATATAAATACATAGAACTTAATAAAGGCTACGTCGCAGAGCGTGCCTCCTGAAAACATCTCAACAAGATGACGTTGGCGGCAGGACATCGGCCTGGAGGAAAGACGTGAGCTCCCGGGATTTAATTCCCCGACCTCCGAGGGCAGTCGCCAGGACCAGATTTCTCCCCGGGACTCAGCTCTCCTCCAGGACCTCTCGGCTCTCCCACAATCGGCCCAACGGCCCCTCAGGATACAAGTGAGAAGTGACCCCAGCTGTCAGCACCTCCAAGGCTCGGCCCTCTCCTCTCTGCGTTACTGCCCTTGGCGACATAAAACTTGGACCTAAGGAAACCTCTGGGCTTCAGCTCGATAGAACCAGCCTCAGTTTCTCTTCTGAGCTCCTCTCACAGATACAACTGACTGCTGGACGTTTTAAGCTGGATGTCAGGAGGGCCCGAGTTCAAATCTGGTCTCGCACACTTAACATTCCCTAGCTGTGTGACCCTGGGCAAGTCACTTAACCCCAATTGTCTCCAAAGAAAAAAAATAGTTATCTTTTCCACAAAACCTACCCTTCTCCTGAATTTCCCAATACATGAATGAGCATGTATATACACACACACACCCACCCCTCAGGATCAATAACCACCTCTCCAATAGAGGAGAACTGATCTGAAAAGGCTCATGAGCCTCCCTCAGGAAGGCAGAAATTGCAGATTAGGGCCAATTCCCTGGCATCTGAAGCCAATGGAAGCAGTCAGAAGGTGTTTGGCTTTAACAAACAAAACAATCCATTCAATGTCAAACGTCCCTAAAACAAAAAATCCCCCAAGCTTAAGTTTTTCCAACATCCCTCCACTAAAAGGCAACTCGAGTTTGGGTGTCAAGTTTCTGCCTTTTGTTTTTAAGTCCAGCATTCATCATATATATTTTGACAAGTGTGCTGCTTGTCTTTCAGACAGATTTATTTCTTGTAAAGAAATCATTTTTAACGTGAACCAAATACTTCTCTCACTCATCAAAATTTCCTACTGTTTGCCAAATAGAAAAAGTCACTGCAATACGCCCCATTGTTTGGCTTCGAATCTATCACCTTGCTGAAATCCGAAGTCCATTTCTTATCAAATTGCTAAGATTTCCCAAGTTCTTTGGTTAAAGAACCCTTTTCCCAGTTTTTGTTTCCTCCAAGTATACCAGACATTGAAGTTTTGTGTATATCTGTGAATCACTTTGCAAAATGACAGGAAAGGATAATGACAGGTGTTGGAGGGGATGTGGGAAGACTGGGACACTGATGCATTGTTGATGGAACTGTGAACGGATCCAACCATTCTGGAAAGCAATTTGGAGCTATGCTCAAAAAGTTGTCAAACTGTGCATACCCTTTGACCCAGCAGTGTTTCTACTGGGCCTATATCCCAAAGAGATCTTAGAGGAGGGAAAGGGACCCACATGTGCAAAAATGTTTGTGGCAGCCCTTTTTGTAGTGGCTAGAAACTGGAAACTGAAGGGATGCCCATCAATTGGAGAGTGGCTGAATAAATTATGGTATATGAATGTTATGGAATATTATTGTTCTGTAAGAAACGACCAACAGGACGATTTCAGAGAAGCCTGGAGAGACTTGCATGAACTGATGCTGAGCAAAATGAGCAGAACCAGGAGATTATTATACACAACAATAATACTATATGACGATCAATTCTGATGGACATGGCTCTCTTCAACAAGGAAATGTTTCAAACCAGTTCCAACTGTTCAGTGAAGAAGGCCATATACCCCCAGAGAGAGGGATGTGAAATGTGGACCACAACGTAACATTTTCATGCTCTCTATAGATATTTGTTTGCATTGGGTTTCCTTTCTCACATATTTTTGGTTCATGTAGCTACGATTGTTCTTGCACAGCAAGATAACTATGGAAATATGTATACATATATTTGATTTGTCAAGCATTTTAATATAATTAACATGTAGTTGACTTCCTGCCATCTAGGGGAGGGGAGGGGACTGGGGGGAAAATTTGTAACAGAAAGCTTTGTAAGGGTCAATGTTGAAGAATTACCCATATATATGCTATGCAAACAAAAAGCTTTAAAAAATAAAGTTTTTTTTTTTTTTTTTAAAGCAACACAGAACCTTTGAGCCAAATCTCATTGTGTCACACATTAAAGACATAAATGAATGTTGGCAGAAAGGGGTCTCAGCCTTCTGAGTCTAACCTCCCAACTGACAGGTGAGTAAAGTGAAGCTCAGGGGGCCGCTCATTGCTAACAGAGCCGGGATACGAAAACCTCTGCTCCGGCCCAGAACAAGAGAAAGGCCACGAACATAGGAACTAACACACCAGAGTGCCATGTTTCCCACTCTGTATTCTAACATTCTATAAAAGATCATCGAGCGCATCTCAAGATCCGCCGTGCAGAATAACTGCTTAGATAAAAATCTTCCTGGAGCATAACAAACTAATCTGTGTGCTTGCTGTGAGTGCACCAGAAGCCCCAAGGAAGCTGAGGCATCCTGGGGAAGAGACAGGAGGCAGCCCATGGTGCTGGCTGCCTTCTCCCCTCAGATCCAAGAGTTGTGGGGGTGGCAGGGCCCCCCAAACTGGTTTCCAGCCCCGCCCTCAGCGCCATCATTTCAGTAGTCGGCTCCCGCCAGGGACGGGGCACGGGGCCAACTCTCCCCATCAGCGGCCACTGCCAGGGCGGGCCGGCCAGCACTGCTTCAGGAGCAAGGTCCCCTGAGGCAGGAGGCAGCACCAACCCCTCTCCACTGACCCTGATGGGACAGCCAGGCTTCCAGGCCAGGGCCCCCAGTCCTCCTCCTGGTCTTGTCCAACGGTTCAGATGGTTCTGCACAAAAATGAACTTTTGGCAGCCTTGACCAGAGAGAAAAGGCATTTCTACCTGCTTTGCAACTGCGCCCAAAGGACCCCAGGACCTCTGCCCGTGGCCTTCCCCCTGCACCAGGGCAGAAGCTTGTGGACACAGGGACTGTCTCCCTCTTCTTGTAGTGTCTTACAGGGCTGGCACCAGGACTTCAGCTCATTCCTGCAGGTTCCCGTTCTATCCTCGGAACACAACTGGCTGTAGGAAGGCCTGGAAGGCCACCTTCGAGGGGCCCTGCAGAAGGGCCTGGCCAGAGCTCAGCCAGCCGTTGTGGAGCACTGTCACAGGGCACTATTGTGGAGCACTGTTGCGGAGCACCACCACGGAGCACTGCTGTGAAGTTCTGTCCTGTTGTGGAGACACTGCTGTGGAGCACTGCCAAAGAGCATTATTGTGGAGCACTACTATGGAACGTTGCCGTGGAGCACTGCTGTGGAACGCTGCCATGGAGCACTGTTGCAGAGCACTGCTGTGGAGCACCATCATGGAGCACATCAGGATCTCTGGAAGCCGCCTCTTGCTGGGCTGGAAGCTTTTTTCAGGGAGCCATCCTTGTCCAAACCCTCTAGTCTCCCACCCACAGCAGGAACGGGCTTCTGCCCCGAGGGACCCGAGTCCTGCCTCGTTCATGGAGAGCGGCCTTGGGCGCCTTGTCAGAGGGGGGAGGCTGGAGGATGCCCCAGAGCGGACATGCGGGCAGACTGGGGCCGACTCCCCTGCACACCGGCACCCAGGGCTGCGTGGCACCGGCAGCAGGCTGGGCGCACCGGCTGGCTCTGGGACTCTCCAGGAGTCCGGAGAAGCAGAGGGAAGGAAGCTCCACTTCGATTCGGCTGTCACTGAAGGCCTCCCATCACGTGCCTGGCACCTGCTCAAGGGCCGCTTGCTGACTGACCGCGGTGCCCACAAAGCCCTCCCTCACTTCTCAGCGCCACCCTGTGTCCTGGGGAGACTCTGGGGGACGCTCCCAGAGCTGATTCCCCAAGTCCCAAGGCAGAAGTGGCCTTCGAGGCCTTCTAGCTCAGCCCGCGGGGTCCGTGAAGGTGGTTTTCTGGGCCACTCTCGGGGCCGGTTTCTCTAGGGCAAGGACAGGCAGCGCAGGGCTGCCATCTTGCCCTGAGCCGGCGGCGGTCGCCTGGTCTGTGGGAAGCTGGACAACCAACCCGCGAGCCCAGGATTTCTCCCCTTTCGACCCTTGGCTCCCACATTGCTGGACTCGCCACGTGGGCTGCCTGAGCCAGTGCCCGCGGCCCTTGGGGTCCCGGCTCTGCCCCCAGCTGGGCCCATGGCCCTGGGGGGCCCCTGATGGGGGGGAGTAAAGGGGAGAGGACACTTGCGAGGCTCGGCAGAGAAGATAATGTGACCGGAGCGGGAGCCAGGAGCCATTACAGGAAACTCTGCCTGGGGACCGGCCGAAGCGGTGGCTGGCACGGGGTGCCGAGGGGCTGGGTGGGACAGCTGCCTGCAGTGAGGAGACCGCAAGGTCGGGGACACTCCTCTGAGGAGGACACGGCTGTCTTCCCACTCACAGTCTCGAGCAGGCCCCAGTTGGCCCAGGACGTGGCAGCGGCGGAACCAGAACCCAGGCCTTCTGGGCCGGCGCTGACAGGCTCGTCCTGCCCGCCTGGCCCCGTGAGCGCACGTGAGGCAGGAGGAGACACTCACCCGGGGAGATGGGCCTGCTCGAACTGGGAGAAGGCGTGTAAGGGATCGGGCTGGACACAGTGCGAGGTCGTAAGCCTTGGGCAGACATCTCGTTAAAATACCTGCAAGAGAAGCGGAGGTGGCGGTCAGAGGAGCCCCGAGAGCCCGGGACCGGGGTCACTGCTACAGAGCAGCAATCGCCCCGAGACGCGGGCAGGAAGCAGCGGGGGCCTTGGGCGGGCGCCCCGCGGCTGGGACGTCACCCTGGAGCAAGGCGGTTCTAGTGCGCTCTCCTCTCTGCCAAGGGGGTGGCAGCGGCAGGCACACCACTCCAAGCTGTGAGCTCTCCGAGCACGGGACCGCCCGCTCTGCCCCTGCCTTTGTGCCCCATGCCTAGGGGAGCGCCCGGCAAGGAGCAGGCCTTAACGTAAGATGCCCGGACCCAGTCTAACAGGCCGCGGGCAGCTCCTTCGGGCAGCACCCGGCAGGGAGGCCCGCAGCCGCCCATGCAGAAGGCGCCGGCGATCTGGCGGCCCCCGCCCAGACGTTGGCCCGCAGCAGCCGCGGGCATCCCCAGGAGAGACGGGGTCGCAGGACCCGCTGACTTTGTAAATGGCCCGCGAGAGTCTGCCGGACACTGAGGAGGCCAGAGGCCGGAGGCAGGACGGCCTGACCCGAGTAAGCGCGAGCTCGCTCCGGGCTGAAGCTCCCCCACCGCACCAGGTGCCCGTTCTGGGGGGCATTTCATTTTCCCGCGGCCCCGCCACCCCCTCCCCCTCCTCCCCAGCGCTCCCTGACTCTGGGCCTGTTTCTGTATCTCTTTGGAGGGCTGCGGGCTGCCCACCCTCAAGTTCCTTGCGAGGAGACTTTGTACGTGGGCAGTGCCCCACATGGTATCCAGCAGGCTGCTAATTAATGCTGGCTCCATGGCCGCCTGACCTTTGCTCGAGACCCTCAGGTCGGCCCTGACTGCTCCCCCCGGGGGCCCTCCCCCCGGGGGCCGGTGGTGCCACTGGGCACGTTTCTACACGGGCGGCAGCGAGGGGCCCTGAGCGCGGAGGCGGAGGCCGTCCGGGGCTCTGACCCAGGGGCAAGGAGCACCAAGGGGCCCGAGGCCCTTCAGGATCCCTCCCCCTTCCCCCCCTTCCCCCCCCCCCACTGCCCCGCAGGTTTGGAGGGGGCGGGCGGCGTCCGGCTGGTGACGTGACTAAGCCCGCTCCCCCTCCCCCGCGGCGCAGGCCTCCCGCGCCATCTCCCCACCTTTCGTCGTCCATCTCCAAGCTGGACTCGCTCTCCGAGAGCTGCCGGCAGAGGGCCTCCCTCCGCTCCATCTCCCGCTGCAGCTTCCTCTGAAGCCTCAGGTTCTCCTCCCGCATGTGGCGCTCCTCCTCCAAATACTGCGCCATCTTCTCCGAGTCTGCAGGGCAGCACCAAGTCAGGCGGCAGGGAAGGGCAGAGGGCGGCTCTGGCGGGACGCGGGGGGCGGGGCCTCAGCGCCACCCACTCGCACACAGCGCCCCCGCTCGGCCTTCCCAAGGACTGCAGAGGCGCGCCCTCCCCCGGGGCCTCCTCAGAGGCCCGCCAGCCCGGGGACAGAGCGCGCTGGGTCCCATTCCCCGGCCCCCTCGGCCTCTGCCCTTCCGGGATGTGATTCCCCCTGTGCAGCACCTCGGGGCAGCCGTCCCCCTCCTCCCGTCCCCCTCCCCGGGGAGGGCCCGGCCACCTCAGGCCGCCGGCGGCCTGGCCCTGCTCTCTCCCTCGCCGGTCACTGAAGTCCGGCAGCGCGGCCCTAAGTGCCCACCACCGTGCTCGGCCAGAGCCTCTGAGCCCCATGGCCCTGGGACCCGGTCCCCTCCGCCCCGCCCCCCCCTCCCCCCCAGCTGCACTGCGGGCCCTCTAGGGCCTCTCGGCCATCAGGAATCCTGCGGCGCACCCTCCCGCTGGCGCTTCAGCTCCCTCCCCATCTGTCTGTGCTGGGGACTCCTCAGAACCCCCCCCCGGGCAAGGGGGCTCCGGCAGGGGCGGCCCCGGGCCTCTGGTTTGCCAGCCATGGGCCCCAGCAAGCTCCCAGCCTCCCTGGGATCCCAGGGACGGAGCTTCCAGAAAAAGGCTCACTAACCAGTCAGCTGCCATGCTAAAGCCGCCATGCCAAAGCCCGCCCGCCTGCCCACCTCGCTCTTCAAGGCTGCCGGGACTGTGAGGGTGCTGAGCCCCGTGGCAGCAGTGGCAGGGGTGGGAGAGGCAAGCGGCTGGCTGAGCTGGATGTTCCGGCATGGAAGGGGCGGCCCGGAGGGGCGGGAGCCCCCCGGCCCCCGGCCCCCAGCACCGCTCTGCCAGCGTCACAAAGCCGACAGGGCAGTCCCCGACGAGCCCGATCTTGTCTCCGGCCAGAGCAGGGAAATGTGGGGGGCGGCCGGACCTCTGGTCAGGTCTGGGCTGCCCAGTGCCCCTCAGCCTTGGCTGCTGCACGTGTAGGATGGGCCGAGGCTCACAAGAAGCGAGCTCGGCCCAGAGCAGGGAAGCTCAGGGGCCCTGCGGCCGCTGCCCCGGTCCCAGAGATGCTTACGCTGTAGCTGGGCGGCTCGCAGCTGCTTCTTCAATCTCTCCACCTCGTTCTTTAAAAACCGGATGTGCCGCATCATGTTTTCCGGGGAGTCGATCTCCATGGAGATGTCCCGGGGCGACGGGGGAGCCGAGACGGGCTGGTCCAATTTCTCCTGCAAGATTCTGCGGGGAAACGGAAGCCACAGATGAAGGCACTTTCCCAAAAAGCACGCGCAGGGGCAGGAGCTGATGGAGCTGGCCCAAGCGGGCAGCCCACCCACAGCGGCAACAGCGGGACCCAGGTCCTCCCCGTCCCCTCCGCCTGAAGGGGCCTCCAAGGCCGCTCTCCCAGGCCGGGAACAGTCCCTTTGCCAAAGGGCTTCCTTCACCCCTGATAATTCCAGGCCACCCTCTGCCTCCCCCTGCTCTAGGGAGGTGCCTCTGACTCGGGGCACCCTATTTAATTGGGGGGTTTTAATGTCCTTTTTCTAGTATCTTTAGTTACACGTCCAATTCAATGATCTCTTTCTCTATTTGATTCACATAAGCATCTCAGTCTATCAAATCTCTCCTGACGACTGTTTTGGCGGCATCCCCTAAGTTTTGGTATATTGTTTCCTTCCCGCCATTCTCTTGTGTGAAATTATCAGTTGTTTCTAAGATTTGTTGTTGGACTCGTTCGTTCTTTAGGATTATCTTTTAAATTTTCAATTAGTTTTCAGTCTTATTGCATGCAGTTTTGAGTGCATCATAACCTGAAAAGGATGCAGGTAACATTTCTGCCTTTTGCATTTGATTGTGAGGTGTTCACACCCTTACAGGTGGTCAATTTTTGTGCAGGTGCCCAATCCTGCTGAGAAAAAAGCATATTCCTTTCTATCCCCATTCAATTTTTTTCAGATATCTACCACATCTGAATTTTCTAAGGTTATTTTCACTACCTTAACATCTTTCTTTTTTGGGGGTTAGATTTATTTAATTCTGAGAGAGGGAGGCTGAAACTCTCACTAGAATGGTGCAACTCACTTCACTTCTCTAATACTATGGCCACCGTACCACTTGACACACGTGTGCCTTCATTGTCCATGGCAAGATGTGGCTTCCTCCTAGTTCTCCTTTTGCTCCGAGTCGAGGGTCCCCATCCTGCTTTTTTAGAGCAGGTCTTTTAGGAAGATGGTTTTATTCACTATGTGGAAAATGGTTTTAAGGGGAGACACCAGAAATGGAGATCAATAAGGGTGACCATAACAGCCCAGGCGGCCACAGGGCGCCGCCATAGGAAGGGAGAAAAGAGACAACCCTGGCGAGAGCGTTCCCTTGGCTGGACACAGGGGTGAGGGGCAGGAGCGTATGAGAGGGAGGAGCTGAAGATGGGAGCCTGGGGAACAACAAAGATGGCAGCCCTTCACCAGACTGAGCCAAGTAGGGAAGAAGAGCCCGAGCTCTCCTTGGAAAGGGTCAAGAGGCCTCCCGGGCAGGCGCCCCTTGCGGGGGCCGATGTGGAGACGGGGGCCGTGAAATCAAGGGCAGGCCCTGCTGCGGCCCACACCCACCGCTTCTCAGCCTCCAGTTTGTCCATCCTCTTCCAGAGACGATTGACCAGCGCCTCCTGCTCTTGCTCCAATGTGTTCTCAAGGTCGATCTTCTCCCGCCGCAGCTGAAGGAAGAGGAAGACAGCGGGAATGAGAGCGGCAGGACATGGACTCTGATGGCCCTGGTCACCTCGCCGGCTCCCGGGAGCTCTGCCTGGGCCCTCAAACCTCTGGCCCATCCCTAATTACTGCCTGAAACAGGAATCCCTATTCAACTCTCAGGACACCAGCTTTCCCCCGTGCCAGGCAGCGGTCCCTGCCATGCTCCAGGCCGTCCCTCTGGCCATCCAGGCCACAGACACCACGTGGGCCTTATCTACCAAAAAGGTCAGAATTCGGTCTCTTCTGGTCCCTTGGTTAAGCTGTCTAGGGGTGGGGACAGGAAGTGAACAGAGGCCTGGTCCAGGAGCAAAAAGACCTGGATTCAAGGCCCGCCTCCCTAAGACCATGAAAAGTCATGCAACTTCCTATCTCAGCCTGCGTGTCCCACCCTGTAAAGGGTCGACAACAGCAGGACTCGGGGGCAGTGCCAGCAGGGACGGGCGGCTCTGAACGATCATGCCCTTGGAGGGGGGACTTTGCACCCTGAGAGCTGCTCCCCACAAACAAGAAAATCACAGACACAAACCAAAAGGCATTGAGGAGCAAGGCCACATCTAGTCTCGGGATGATCATCCCACCTCACACGTCTACAAGAGGAGCAGACGCCATTGTCCCCACTGCACAGATGAGAAAACTGGGGCTAAGCAAGGGCCCGGGACTGGCCCAGCACCTGCAGCTCCTGAGGGTCAGAGGGAGCATCTGGACTCGGGTCTTCCCAGCTCTGAGTCCGGCTCTGCCCAGACGGTCGGTCCCCCTCCAGAGCCGGCCCCCTGAGCTGCCAGGAAGGGCTCCATGAAGACAGACAGAAGACCTGAGGCAAAGGCCAGGCCTGGGCAGTCAAGTGATTTCTCTCACACCCAGGCCCTCCAAGCTGGGCCGGGCCCGTCCAGCCCAGACACAGGCCCTAAGGAGCCTCATGTTTTCACACGAGAAAACACGCTTTCTTCGTAACATGGATTTAACACGGACAATGTTTGCAAGAAGTCCCTCATGTAATCTGCAGATTCATACCTCATGTTCTCACAAGGGCGAGGGAAGGAGAGAAGTAGGATTTGGGATGTTTAAAAGTGAATCTAAACTTTTTAATATAATTGGGAAACATCTAACAAAATAAATAAAATCTCAAAAACCTGTGACAAAAAAAGAGAACACACACACACACACACACAGAATAATCACTCCCGAGGTCAGGTCCTCCTATAGGATCAGCACCAACTTTGGGGGGCCAGAGTGGGGTGGGGGTTCTCTATGAACGTGGTGGGGGAGAAGCGGCATTTTGATTCCCCGCTGACCTCTGGCTAGAACCCAGCACTTCTGCTAGAAAGGGCCCAGAGGCTTCCTGCGCCAGCTGCCGGGACGGTGCTGATGGAGGGCAGCTCGAGAGCCGGATTAAGCATCTCTGGGGGACCAGTGCGGCAGAACTCAGAGCCATCGCGGTGCGGTTGGCCAAGCCTGCGTACTCTCGGCTGTGGCTTAAGGGCCCGTATCTAAGGAGCGGGACTCCCCTAGTTTGGCAGAGACGGAACAGGTTGGGATTCAAGGCCTGCCTCCTTATTCCATGTTCTTAGACAAATCCCGCGACCTCCGGGTACTCCAAGAAATGGTTGGGTAAAACTGTGGAATCACCACTACATCTGTGCAGGGGAGGTTCCACGCTGGGAGTTCCTGAAATTGGGGGCATCACAAACCCCCCAAAATGAGCCACCCTAAATGCACACTGCCAACTGAAGAAGCCATACCAGGGACAGCCCAAAGATGGGGGTGCCAGTGGGGGAGCCTGGGCTGGTACTCCTTGCACCCATGCTGTCTTGGGGGCAAGAAGCGCTGTAGGAGACCCTAGACAAGCGAAGGAGGGACAAGAGGCGGATGGCCAAGCATCAGACCAGGAAGGAGGAAGGAGCCCGGCCTGGCACTCTGCACCACCTGCACCTACCACTTTGCCAACCCCTGATGTAAAGGCAGCCAAACAAGAAGGACCTTCCAGGGACCCCCTGTCAGCTCCCTGCTCAACGCCATCGCAGGCCGTTCTCCTGACATCTCAAGGACCGCTCCTTCCTTGGTCCATTCCTGCCCCGGCGACT
This sequence comes from Myrmecobius fasciatus, assembly GCA_023553655.1. Lineage (NCBI taxonomy): Eukaryota > Metazoa > Chordata > Mammalia > Dasyuromorphia > Myrmecobiidae > Myrmecobius > Myrmecobius fasciatus. Next base: position 11,357 of record JAJPUD010012272.1, read on the forward strand.
GCTGGCCAAGACAAAAGCAGCCCCCTCCCCGAGGTCACTTGTGCTGGGGCAGGGCCCCCTGCCAGGTGGGGGCAGAGGGCAGCATCCGGCCAAACCCAAGGAAAACCTCAGCTCAATCCCATGGCCCAAAGGGTGCGCTGAGGCAAAAAGGCGGCCTGGGAAGTTTTAGAAAGGAGCTAAGGGGTCACTTTGCCGGGTCACCTCTCTGGCCCAAGGGGCGTTCTCTGGGTGAACGTAAACATTGTAAACCGAGGACTTATGGGCAGGGAGCAGCCGTAACAGAAATTCCTCCTCCTTCCTCTCCCTCCCTCTGTGTGTGTCTGTCTTTCTCTCCCCCTCCCTCCCTTCTTCCCTCCCTCTGTCTCTATGGTTCTAATTCTTTGCCATGCGTCCTTGGCACACTATATAACGTCACTGCCCCTAAATCATCTCTTTTCTGAGCTGAGGGTACAGCAGTGCTATTAGGCAGGGGCCATGTGGTTGGAGGGGAAGCCAGCTCCAGGGCCTCTGCCACAGACTAGCTGGGCAGGCCTGGCATGCACTGGACTTCAAACAGGGGGCATCTCACGATCTCTGGTCCAACTTGCTCCTTTGGATAAGGGACAGGGGAAGGCCCAGAGAGCCAAAATGACGTCCAAGGCCACAGAGAGGGCAGCTCAGTGCCCTCTGCCTCCTGATCCGGGCTCCTTCCAGTGCCACAGGCTCAGGAACGCCTGAGCTGAGGCCTTCCTTAATAAGGAGATCATCTCCTGAAAGTTATCCACCCTGAAAAAGTCCTATTCATTGCTGTCTTCAAGTGCTTATGGTAGACATTCACTAAGCACTGAGGAAGCGCTTACCCTGGATGTGCCAGGCCTTGGACCCAGCCCAGTGCCAATCACGCCCAACAACAACCACACACACACTAGATTTATCCTGGATAAATGAGAGATCTCAGAGGGAAGGCGCTAGCAATGGAGGCGCCTTGGGGAAGGCCTCCCCTAGAATCCACCCCAAAGGAGACAAAGGAAGGGCAGCCTTGGCAAAGAGCTGCAGACGTGACGCTTGGCTCTGGTTCCTGGCCTGGCCAAGGCCAGCAGGCGGCCGCATCCTTCCGGGGCCCCACACACTGCCGGCTCAAAGCCGGCTCCCTGCTGCCTCCGCCGGCATCCGCTCAGGGGATCTGCAGAGTCCGGCTGAGCCAGGGCATCTGCTCTCCTCTGACTTTGGGGACCACAGAGAAAGACGTCAGCCTCCATTTACGTTCCAGGACTGTTTAGATACGCCAGGAACGGAGGAGGCTGTCTGTCCATCTGTCCATCTCTCTCTCTTTCACAGATATCAGGGTACACCAGGGCAACCACAATGTTTCATGATCTTTCCTCACAGAAAATTGGGGCATTGAACACCTAATTTTCCGCACAATAGGGATCTGCAAACACCCAGGGGAGAGTGGGTCGGCCTTGGGGGCCTAAAAAAGGGGTTCAAGCCTTGCCTTTGACACATGCTGGCCCCATGTAGCTTCTGTCAATTATCTCCAGCTGAGCCTGCCCATAGCTTCCTTGTACAGTCACTGGCCCATCATCTCCCCACAGGAGGTGAGCTCCACAGTTTGGACCTAGGCCCAAAGGGCCCGTGCTTACCCTGTGATCCAGCAGTCTCACTGCTAGGCTTATAAACCAGAGAGATCATCAAAAGGGAAAAGGACCCACATGAGCTACATGTGGCAGCCCTTCTTGTAGTGGCGAGGAACTGGAAACCCAGTGGATGCCCATCAGTTGGACCATGGTTGAATAAGTGATGGTATATGAACGCTATGGAATATCATTGTTCTCTAAGGAACGATCAGCGGGATGATTCACACAGGTCTGAGAGGCTTCCATGAACTGATGCTAAGGGAAATGAGCAGAAGCAGGAGATCGTTGTACACAGCAACAAGACTACACGACTGTGACAGACATGGCTCTTGTCAACAGCAAGGTGATTCAGGCCGGTTCCAGTAACGTGACAGACAGAGCCATCTGCACGAGAGGGGACTGTGGGTCACAGGCACTTTCACCCTTTTTGTCTGACTGTTTCTTTCTCATGTTTTTTTTTTTTTTTTTTTTTTCCTTTTTTTTCTGATTTTCCTCACACAACATGACAAAAGAACTGCACAAGTTTAACCTCCATCAGACCATTTACCGTCTTGGGGAGGAGGAAGGGAAGGGAAGGAGGGAGAAAGTTAGGAACACAAAGTCTTACAAAAATGAATGTTGAAAACTATCTTTACATGTGTTTGGAAAAATAAAATACTTACTAAAGTTTAAAAAAAAATGAAACGAAGTTGGTGAATTCTCCTAAACGAGTGGTCCGCAGGCAAAAAGCATGTAACCATTTGCCGGGCAGAGAACATTTCCTTTTCAGTAGACCTCGGAGCGGCAGTCCTGAGGCTGATTCTAATTTGATCTTCTAGGTTCAGTTGTGGGTTTTTGGTTTGTGGAGGAGTGGGCGTATTGTCATGTGGTGAATGCACTGAGCTTACAGTTTGCTAAAACCCCCAGATCCTTGTGCCCAAATGTAACTAGCCTCTCAAGAGAAGGAGGAACCCCTTTACCGCCAGGGGACCTGACAACACTGGCTCCCCCAAACTCCTCACTGAGGTCTCTAGAACCCAGCGATTCTGGATGCTGTAACAGGAGTCGGCTGGGCCGATCCAGGGGCCGAGCCCATTCCTAATCCGGACCCCAGGAAACGGCCTCCATTTAGAGCCTCTCTAGCCAGAGGAAGGAAGCCAGGCCCTGTCTGCTCCAGACCCAGCTATGATGTCCCCCTCCATACAGTCAGAATGGGCTGGTGGGACACAGTGGAGTGGGCTGGGAGGGAGGAGGGAGGCAGAGCTGGGGGGGGCAACCCTGGAAATCGCCCCGCAGGACCTCTCCCCTGACCATCAGCTGCTCCACCTCCAATCCAGTCCCCACCTATGGCCATGGGAAACTCCCCCGGGGAGCAGCCCGTGCCCACTGGGAACTTCCAGCAGGTGCACACGGGCCCTCTTGTGCCCCAGCTTCTGATTCTGCAAAATGAGGCAATGGAGCAGAGGGCTGCTGCTGCTGATGATACGGGATACAAAGAAGCTGCTCTGGGAAGAAGGGTCTATTATTATCCCCATTTCACTGACGAGGAAACTGAGGCTGAAAAGAGCAAAGTGCAGGAGTTGCACTGTAGGTCAGGGGAGAACTTGAACCCAGGCCTTTCTAGACCCCAGCGCTCTCCAGCCTCTGCACTAGGATGACTTTTCCCACTGGCGTTTAGTATTACTAAGAATAACGGAGCAGCTGAGGAGAACGTTCCCAGAAAGTGAGCACAGGAGCCTGCCACGGCCCCGAGTTTCCGCACACAACAGCGTGGCAGCTGGGACCCTCGGTCGTGGGGAGCTTCTCGTCCTGAGACTCTGCTGCTGGGGACAAAGACCTCCCACCCTTAATGAAAACGGCCCCTGCTGCACGTTTCAGAGGAGCAAGGCGGGCGCCGGCCTCGCAGAGCATGTGCTCGGGGGTCAGAGCCCCAGGCGGGCCCCGGGAGGCTCCCTGAGGGAGGAGCGAGTCGGCCCCGAGCGGCCGGCCTGGGAGGCCTACCTGCTCCAGCGTGAGCTGCTTCGAGATGGTGTCATTCTCCAGTTTCTTGATTTTCTTCATCAGTTTATTGACCTGAAACTCCTGCTCCTGCTCCAGGTGCTGCTCCAGTTCTGCCTTCTCGTGCTGCAGCTGAACACGGGAAAAGCAAAGAGAGGCAGCCATGAAATATGAGGGGCACGGGCGCCTGGGACCCGCGCCTGCTCCAGGGCTACAGTCACTGCCCTCTGTCCTGGGACTCACCTTTGTCCCCACTCAGCCCCCGACCCCTCATTTTGGATCCAGATCCTAAGGGAGCATAACGACCCTCAGCACCAGCCATGCTTAAAGTATATGGGATTATTTGCTGTCTAGGGGAGGGGGATGGGGGGGAGCAGGGAGGAAGTTTAGGACAGAGGGTTTTGCCAAGGGGGAATGCTGAAAATTATCTGAGTGTATTTTGAAAATAAAAAGCTTAAGTGGTCATCAAAACCGTTTGGTACTGGCTAAGAAATAGAGCAGTCGATCAGTGGCACAGGATAGGATATCAGGACAATCTAAGCAATAACCTTAACAATCTAATAGTCGATAAGCCCAAAGACCCCAGCTTTTGGGATAAATACTCACTATTTGGCAAAAACTGCTGGGAAAATTGGAAACTAGTGTGGAAGAAATTAGGGCTTGACCCATACCTAACACCACATACCAAGATAAGATCTAAATGGGTTCATGATCTAGATATAAAGAGGGACTTTGTAAGCAAGTTAGAGGAACGTAATATAGTTTATCTCTCAGACCTGTGGAGATGGAACAAATTTATGTCCAAAGAAGATCTGGAACTCCTAATTGAACACCAGATGGATAACTTTGATTATATTAAGTTAAAAAGTTTCTGTACAAACAAAACTAATGCAGACAAGATTAGGAGGGAAGCATCAAATTGGGAAATCATCTTTACATTTAAGGGTTCTGATAAAGGCCTCATTTCTAAAATATATAGAGAAGTGTCTCATATATATAAGAATTCAAGCCACTCTTCAATAGATAAGTGGTCAAGGGATATGAACAGACAATTTTCAGATGATGAAATGAAAACCATCTCTAGTCATATGAAAAGTTGCTCCAAATCACTATTGATCAGAGAAATGCAAATTAAGACAACTCTGAGGTACCACTACACACCTGTCAGATTGGCTAAAATGACAGGAAAAGATAACGATGAAGGTTGGAGGGGATGTGGGAAAACTGGGACACTGATGCATTGTTGGTGGAGCTGTGAACGGATCCAACCATTCTGGAGAGCAATTTGGAGCTATGCTCAAAAAGTTATCAAACTGTGCATACCCTTTGACCCAGCAGTGTTTCTACTGGGCCCATATCCCAAAGAGATCTTAGAGGAGGGAAAGGGCCCCACATGTGCAAGAATGTTTGTGGCAGCCCTTTTTGTAGTGGCTAGAAACTGGAAACTGAATGGATGCCCATCAATTGGAGAATGGCTGAACAAATTATGGTATATGAATGTTATGGAATATTATTGTTCTGTAAGAAATGACCAACAGGACGATTTCAGAGAGGCCTGGAGAGACCTACATGAACTGATGCTGAGTGAAACGAGCAGAACCAGGAGATCATCATACACAGCAACAACAGTATCACATGATGATCAATTTTGATGGACATGGATTTCTGCAACAAAGAATTGTCTCAAACCAGTTCCAATTGTTCACTGAAGAAAACCATATACACCCAGAGAGAGGGACATGAAATATGGACCACAAAGTAACATTTTCATGATCTCTATTGACATTTGCTTGCATTGTGTTGCCTTTCTCTGATTCTTTTTTTTTTTTCTTGTAGATAGGATTTTTCTTGCATAACTTCTCAAGCATTTCAACATTATTAACATGTAGTGGACTTCCTGCCATCTGGGGGAGGTGAGGGGACTGGGGATTAAATTTGTAATGGAAAACTTTGTAAAGATCAATGTTGGGGAACTACCCACATATATGTTATACAAATAAAAAGCTTTAATTAAAAAAAAAAAAGAAAAGAAAAAGCTTATTAAAAAATCGTCAAACTCCAACCCCTAGCCCGTTCTGGGTCACTGTCAGGACAAACAGCCCATCTCTGCCAACGAGAAGAAGGCTGAAGAAGCCTTCTTGAGGCCCCGAGGCCCAGCCTCCCCCCTGGCTCCTCCTCCGGGCTGGGTCAGCATGGCCCCGAGCAGGAAGGCACCCCACAATCGCACTGGCTTCAGCACATCCGGCTGAATCTTGGGGAGCTCCCTCCTTGTCATCCCCACTCTGCCAATGGCTCTGTAGGCAGGGCCCCGAGGTGCGGAAGCCCCCCGGCTAGAGCTCTCCCTGCTGGAGGGGGAGGCAGTGCATCAGGACTGGGGGCAGGGGCTCGCCTGCTACGTTAGGCCTACAAGGTCTCTGCCCGGAGTGTGGGCAGTCTGGACACTGCCGTGGGTCTGGAGAGAGGCTGGAAGCCAAGAGCCGCGGCCTTCTCGGGGGGGCTCCTCACCCGCTGCCCACAAGCGTGTCCTTGAGATGATAACTGCGCCTTGTATTGGGCTCCTGTATAACCCCCACAGGGGGCGGCCGAGGAGCCCCCGGCCCTTCTCCAAGTCATTTCCTGAAAATAAAATGAGCGCCATCTGCCGCGAGTTACGGACCTCCCACGTGGGGAAACAACGGGACCCGGCCTTAAGCTAATCGAGCCGCAAACTCCTCCCCAGCAGGCGGCGCGCCCTTCGGGAGCCACCCGTTCTCGGGGCGTCTCCTCGAAGTGATGAGTATCCGAGAGGGCCGGTCAGCAAGGCCGTGGGACCCCCCAGGCCTGGCGCAGGTCTCAGATGATGAGTCACCAACGGCCGGGGTCTCCAGCCCACGAGATCCCGGCGAAATCCGCTCTGACTCGTGCCTCTCGTGCCTCTCAGCGGTTCCTTTCCAGCCTGCTGCAGGCCGGCCTGGGTTGGTTTTTAGACTCAGACAGTGTAGACGCAGTAACTGCCTCCGGTTTACGCGAGGTGTGAGCGTCAGAAGGAGGCACCGCCCTCAAACGCCCCCGGAGGGGCACAGAAAAGCTGCATCGTGGCCGCAGCGAGGTGGCCGCGGAGCCTCTCAGAGTCCGGCTGCGCCGGCGCCCGGCCTCTCCGGTGGGACGTGAGACTCCCCGCTGGGAGCCGGGCCGGCACGAGGCGGGGAATGAAACGCACACACGCACTTGGGACGGCAGCAGCCGGCAGAACGTGGGGGGAGATGGCGCTCCCCGGCCCACAGCCACGGGGTGCCCCGCTGGCCGGCGCTGGGACCCCTGCAAGCGGTGCCTTCCAAAGCAGTCGGCCAAGGCACCGCACGGCGAGGGAGCGACTGCAGGACGTGAGAGCGGCCGGGATCGGTCGTGCTCTGCGTTCGCGGAAGCGTCGGGGCGCGACGCGGCCCGTCAGGACAGAGCCAGATTCACCCCCACTGGGATTCGTGACACATTCTCCTCCTCCTGTTCCAACACAGCTGCAGGACTGGGCAGGGTGCCTGGCCCCCATCGGGTACCTAACACAGTGTCCACTGGATCAACCAACGCTGCCATGTTTGGGGACAGGCGCTCCCACGGACAAGACCGTGCCTGAGACGGTGACGGAGCCTCCATGGCCTCCTTCAAGCCCAGACCAAGCTGCTTGGCCCGCAGCCCCAAGGTGAGCCAGCTGGCAAAGGGGCAGCAGGGCCGGGACCAGCAGGCGAGGGGCGGCCCTCCTTCCCTCCATCTCCTTCCCGCTCTGGGCAGGCCTGGGAGCCCTGCACGGCCCCCTGCTCCCCTCTAAGACGGCCGCCCGCGGTCCTGGGGCTCGGGACTGCCCTGAACGGGCTGCGTGTGGCCACTGGCCCCAATATGGCCACTCTGCTGCCGGCACCCCCAGGATTCTTCAGAGCTCAGCTTCGGGGTCGCCTTCCTGAGCCCCCTCCCCATACGGGCCTTCTCCAACACCCCGGGAGAAGGAAAGGTCAGGGAGGGCAGCAGCTGCTCCATTCCCTTCTTTGTATACAGGACACCTGGCACACTGTGGGTGCCTAATAAATGCATGTTTGCAGGACTCTAGATGGAAGGGCCTAGAGAGGCCGCTGAGGAGGGCCAGAAGCCTCAGGCAGCAGGAGTCCGAGGCAGGATCTGCTGGGGCCAGGCCTCCCAGGGCCGGCACTTGACCGCCGTCTCAGGCCATGTTGGCTCAGGAGAGCTCCTCGGGGCACGGACTGTCCTTCTGTCTCTGCTTCGGTCGGGCACACAGCAGGCACTTAATACACACTGCCTGACCCTCTCTGCCTCAGTTTCCCTGCTGGGAGAATGGTAGGAAGCGTCCTCAGCCACACCCCAAGGTCTCTTCTGGTTCTAAAGCAGAGCAGCCCGGGCTGTGGCAGGAGAGTCGGTGTGGCTGGAGCAGATGGCAGGGAGAATGCCCGGGGGGTGGGGGGGGGCCCTAGCCTGTGCCACCAAGAGACCCGGAGCTGCCAGGGCAGGCCCACCCCCCACAAACCGTCTGCCCTCGCCCCTGGCTGCGCTCATCAAGCTCCGGTGGCATGTACCCCCATGGGGGGCTCAGGGTCAGGAAGAACAATCTTGCCCCAGTGCCTTCCCCTGGAGGGGGGGTGATAGCCGGGCAGCGCAGCAGAGAGGGCCCAGAGGCAAAGCCGGCCTCCAGCTCCGCAGCCAGAATGGGGCAGTAAGAGCCCCGCCTTTCACGGGGGGCCGTGGGAATGAGCCCCTTAGAAGGGGGCTGCCTGCTGCTGGGGGAGGGGGGACGCTCCGGCAAGTCCCTTGTGGTCAGACTGTGGGGGAGGAGCCAGAGAGGAGAGGCCCCATGGGGAAACTGAGGCTGTGCCATGCCCACAAAGCAGCCCTGAGGGGACTCCCAGGTCCCCCATCGCCGTGCTCTCCTCGGCCTTCCTGCGGGCTCTGTTGCCCTTGGCCGTGCCCATCTCTGCCCCTTCTTAGGGCACGCTGATCCCGCAGGGAGGCAGCCGGACGGTTTCGTCTTTTCCCTTCGACCTGCACGACGGGGGCTCGGCCGTGCCGCTTTCAGAGTCCTTCCGGAGCTCCCTCAGGCGTTCTTGAAAACCAAAGGAACTGGGAAGCGCAGTGGGGGAAGGGACCAGTTCCGGGGTCCCGGGCTCAGAGCTGGAAGGGATCTCAGACACCCCGGGCCCGACCCCTTAATGCAGAGATGGGGAAACTTGGGCCCAGACTCATGAGCAAAGTCTGGGGCCAGGATTCGCACCCAGGATCCTGTGCCTCCCCCTGTAGAGGAGAATCTCGTTCTTGGGGTGCGATCCGGGACAGAGCACTGAAGAAACTTGAGAAACACCTGATTAGCTCAGCAGGCACCCCCACAAGCGCTCCACCACCCCGGCCTGTGTGCTCCAGCTCACCTGGGACAAATGGGGCACAAGGGGGCTGCGGGAATTCAGACCCGGTGTGCCCACGGAGGCCCCGGGAGCTGCTGTTCCGCCTTTCAGACCGGAGGCAGGGCCAGAAAAGAGCCGAGCTTCCCAAGCTCCCAAGCGTCGGGGGGATTTCTCGCCGAGATGCTCCCTCCCGCAGGGGGCAGGGGCGGTGTGGGGGCCCCCGAGGCCCCGAGCTCCATTCCGAGGGCTCGCCCAACGCAAAGCTCTCACTTCTCATGCGACAAATGCTGGAAGGCACTTGTCCCCAGCGACGGCTGTGCTGTGGCTGTCCCGGGGAGGGAGGACGGGGACTCGGGCACTCAGAAAGATGGAGCGCTCCTGAAGAAACACAGCGGAGGAGGAGCTTCTGGGTCTGGAGACGCAGCGGCCACCCCACGCCGGTTCCACAGACACGGCACAGACGGAACGTGACGAGGGCCGGCGGCCCCAAGGCCGTGAGGAGGCCCCCAAACGCCCCACGGCTGCCTGGGCCCCCCTCGTGGAAGGACCGCGACCCTTCCACATCTCTCGCCTCGGCTTAACTGGGAAACCTTAAGAAGCAAAAACAGAGGTCCTTACACTCTCAGCAATTATGCAGGACGTGCAGCGGGGACGGGGCAAGGCGGAGAGGCTGGGTCCGAATCCTGGCTCCGTCCCTCCTGATCACGCAGCGCGGGCCGAGGCCCTCGCCCAGGAAGGCCCAGCGGGTCTGACCCCCGGCTCTGCTTCTGTCTACTGAGGGTGTGGCACGTCAGGGTCCTGAGCCAGGCCGGGCTGGGCTTGGTTCTGGAGGTCCGCTGCCCCGCCTTCAAGCAATCCCCAGGAGCCGGAGGCCCGGGAGGCCCGGGAGTCGTGGAGAAAAGCCAGAGGCGGGGCCTCCCCCAAGAGCCCCTTCGCTTTCTCTGGCCTTGGTGGGAACGTGGGGTCCGCGCGCCCTCTGCACGGCGTGGTCCGTCTCGTGCCGTTCGCCGCCAGGGCTGTGATTTTCCTGGTCCCTCTCCTTGCCTCGGTTCCCGCTCTGACACGCAGCCGACTCAGCCCCCGCAGGCTCTGCGCTGCCTTCGTTGGCACAAAGGGAAAGCCCGATGCACAGCTAAGGCCGAACTGCGGCTGCCTGGGAGGAGCCCGAGCCCGTTACCAGGAGGAGGCTGACTGTTAGAGGTTCATCAGTCCGGGAAGGACAAGGAGCTCCCTCCTTCCTGCCCCTTCTGGCCCTGTGTGCCCAGGGCAGCGGCTCTCGGGAGGGCGGAGGGCCGGCTGCAGGACCGAGGTTCCCGCTCCAGGCAGGGGCCTGGGGCCGGTCTGCGCGCCCCCGGCACTAAGCAGACCGCGGGACTTCCAGGCCGGCCGTCCCTCGCCGTGCCCGGGCTCGTCCAGGCGGCCTGCTTTGCTCTGCCTCGGCTCCCAGCGACGCTTCCCCTGACGTCCCCCAGACCTTATCCGTTCCTTCCTCAGGCTGACTGCCCTCTCTAGAAACGGTCGTCATTTAAAACAAGTGGGGATGCCCGGAATCACCAGCCTTCATCAGGGCACGGTAACGGCCGGTCACCCGTCTGTGGCTGGCCACACGCAGCTGGGAAGAGGCCGCCCGACAGAGAGCCGGCGTCCTGGGGGCGAGCGAGGCAGCGCGGGGCCAAGGGACGGGAACCGCTCACTGACTCTCGCACACTTCCACAGTTCTAACACAGAATTTTAAGGGAGATGTTTGTAAAAAGCCAAGGCTGGTACCACGGCAACAGGGAGGCCCCTGAACTACAGCAGGAGCATCGCACCTTCCTGTCGGCTGCATCTGAGTCATCCCCGACCTTGAGGGAGCCTCCCCCTCCTCTCCTTCCTCCCTCTCCCTCCTCCTCTTCAGCTGGACTAGCTAACCAGCCTTCCCTGGAGAGGAAGGATGACTTACCTGCATCAGTTTTCTGGAGAGCTCATTAGTGAGGAACTCTTCTTCCTTCTCATAATTCACGGCGAGCGTCTCTTTCTCCTTCTGCAGGGCCTGAATCTTCTTGAACAAGGTGTTACTGATGAACTCCTCCTCTTGCTCAGCCCTGGCTTGCTGGAAAACAAAAAGAGGGAGATGGTAAAGACCCCGGAAATCTGCAGGAGGAAAGGGGACGTCTGTCACTGGCTCCTGCTCCCGCCCCAGGGAGGGACTGCAAAGGGGCCCCCCAGTGGTTAGTTATCGGTCAATGAGTAAGAGTCAGGCAAAATCGGGTCTTCTCTGCGTCTCATACAAGTGCAGCATTTAGAGACCATTCACCGTTACTAGCGCACGGCCGCGTCCTGGGACCGGGAAACCCCCAGATGAGAAAAGTCCTTCCTCCCTGAAATGCATTCACGTTAAATAGAAATCATGTTTCCAAGCACCGGACATCAGAGAGATTCACGGGTCCGTGCACGGCCACCTTCTGTTCTTTATGGGAACATTCACGTCTGTGCGTGTTTTCAAACTCCATCATTAAAAAACATCAAAAACAAGAAGCGCTCCGCAGCCAGACTAAAATCCCTGGGGGACATCGGCCGAGTCCGGGGGCTCAGGCTTCCCAATTCGAGGACCTCAAAGAGGTTTCTGGCTCCAAGCCGCCGCCCTGAGATTTCTGAGACCTAATTCCCTTTTCTATTGAAGGAAAATCCTACAAGGGAGAACCCGCCGCCTGCCACCAAGCACTGACTAGGTCATTTTTTACACACGCAAGCCCGTGATTTGCTGGCTCTTCGTTCGCAGTCCAAAACGTTCTGCTGTCAGCATCGCCCTGGCCCCCTTCTCATTCCGGAATCAGTCTCTCCGACCATCAGCATTCACAATCAGCCAGAGAAGCTTCCGACGGGCAGCCCGGCCCTGCGACGGCGCCCCCAGATGCATTATTAGCTGCCACCAGCAGTGCGAATGCCAGGCCCGCGACGGGGCCCTCGGCAATCCTGAGGATCCTCAGGAAAGCGTGCGTGGCCACGGCCGACGGGCTCCCGCTCGGCCCCCCCCGCATCCGACGGGAGCGCTCCCCCTCCCGGAAAAGGCCTGACGGTCCACACCAGGGGGCCCAGCCCCAGCCTTCCCTGCTCCAGGCTCAACAGCCCGAGTTCCCACAACGCCAAGAGTTCTACATTAATGATCCAGCCTCGGGTGGCTCTGGGGGTCCCCCTCGGCACCCCCTCTGTGCAGGCTGCTCCCCAGGCGCTCCTCCACTCACCTCCCAGCACCCTGAGCCTCCTTCCAAGACCAGCTCACAAAACGTCACGGCTCCGAAGCCTTTCCCGGGCCCTCCAGGGCCACGGCTCTCCCCCTCCACCTCAGATTCTCATGTATAAAGGACTATTTCATATCCCCTCTGCTACAGGCCCCACCGCCCCAAAAGTCGTGAAAGGCAGGGATATTTTCTGGCTTAGCTTTTTATTCCGACAGATACGTATGCATCTGTATATATGCGTGTACTGGAAATGTCTCTCCATGAATTGGGGGTGATCACAGAAGGAGACGACGAGTTAGAGCAGGAGAGGGAAAAAATCTGGCCTGTGTCTGGGAAGGGCCAGAGCGAGGGTCCTGCATAACGGAGCCCACTTCACCGGATTCACCTTTTCCTTAAAACTCTGCGAGTTGAGACCCTGCGTCACTCAGAGGGTTCAAGTCCACATTCAGCACAGTCCGGGTCTTTGTCGCTGCCTTCCCACCTTCAGATGCTCCCACGGAGGCAAAGGGCAGCCCTCAGAGGTCTCCGAGGACGGCCAGGAACACCCTTTACCCATCCCAAGATTCCTAGGCTGAGAGTCTCCGTTCAAAAACCACCAACTCAGGCCAACTCCCCCCAAAGGGGCCGACGCCCCCTCAGGGGGCTCTAGCCGTGCCGGGCTTGTGCTGACCTCAAGCTCCACCCGCCCTACTGAACAGCCACCCCTTGCTGCTGCTTCTGCTCCCGGGGTTCTCCTAGCCAAGAACCTCCAGGGGCCCCCTATTGTTGCCTCCAGGACCCCAGACTGAATCCTCCACGCTCCACAGCCCCTCTCTTCTTTCCCAGCCTTTTGCCTCCCTTTCATCCAGCTTCCAATCCAACAACATCAGCCTCCCCCCTCGCTCAGGCCGGCCCCCCCTGCCCCGCTCAGGCCAGCCTCCCTCCTCGCTCAGGCCGGGCCACCCCCCCCACTCAGGCCAGCCTCCCCCCTCGCTCAGGCCGGCCTCCCCCCTCACTCAGGCTGTCCAGGCCACTTCCTCTGGGTGTTCTCACACTGCAGGCCAGGCACTGACACTCTCCCTCCGCATCCCCGAGGCCCATTTTCTCTGGGAAGCCATCCCCAGCCTTCCGGAGGGCCAAGGCCTTCCCTCAGATGGTCGCCATTTGGTTCCTGTCCGGTCCTGTGTGTCCACAGCTGGGAAGCTCCCTGAGGGGAGGACTGTTGGGGCCCCTCCAGACGGGCCTAGCACGAAGCCCAGGGCTCCTTAACTGGCTGACTGACCAGTCGGGTCCCTTTCCTTGGGAGCCTTGGGTTTTTGGAAGTAAGACGGGGATAAAGCGTCATTTAGCGCCCAAGGTGGCCGTGAGGATCACACGAGCGCGCGAGCTCCCGGCGTGTCCCTCACGGGCCGGACAGCTGCCAGCCGAGGCTACGGTTTCACTGATCCAGAAAGGTCCGAGTGAAGGGAATCTCTGCGGCCTTGCAGGCCAGCCTCTGCCCGGAGCCCCTCTAAGAGCACAGAGTGGGGAGGGAGGGAGAGAGGGAGGGAAGCTCCCTTCCCTGACCTAGCTGGGTACAGCCAGGCTGGCAGCAGGACCAGCCCAGGTGCCACAGAAGCAGGGCTGGAGACAGCCTTTCCAACCCAGGCCCGGGGCTTCCGGAAGCCAGCCATGCTTCCTTTGAGCTCCTTTGTCTCCAATGTGCCCCTGAAGCTTCTGCTCTTCCCCAGGCTCCGGTGGCCCCTCAGGGCCAGCATTTAGAGAGCGCCGTACGCTCTGCGAAGTGCTCTGTGAGGCTCCGTGGCCCCTCGATCACTCTGCAAGGCAGGTGCTCTCGGTATCCCCGTGTGCCAACAGAGAGGAAGAGTCTGGGGCCGCAGGTGACCCTGGCTGTCCTGATTCGAAGCCCGGCGCTCTGTGCACCATAACACACAGCCGGCATCCCCGCCGTGTGAGTCAGAAGCCTCGGTGTGTGTCAGGGACCACTGAGTGGGTTTGCGCCCACCACTGCCCACCACCGCCCGCCCGACAGCCTGGAACCACTCGTCGCTTTAACGAAAGAACCTCCTCCGTTCTCCCCGATGGCTCGGGGCCTTTCTAAGTGGAGAAAGCCCCTGTCTGGTTCTCCCATCCCTCACGTGCCTTGTTCTGTCAGGGCCCCTTCTCATAGATGCTGGGAGCAGGAGGGCCCCATGGGTTGAGGTAACGTGGCCAAAGCAGGCAGTGCTGGCAGGGAGAAGCCCCCGAGCTCTTAGTGTGTGGTTAGGAAAGCTGCCCCGACCACAAAACCTGACGAAGCACAAAGGGGAGCCTCGAGGGGGCAGGGGCCACAGGACCTCCTGCGGGCACCGGAGCCTTCCTTTGCTAAGGTGTGCATGTGACCTTCCCTACATGCAAAGGGCAGGGGTGGGACTAGAAGGCTCCCAAGATCTCTGACCGCGTGGGGCTCTGAGGCTGCCCATTCTGTGGGAAGATGGCACCTCTCCTCCCGGAAGCCCCCTTCTTCCTTTCCTTTCACTGGCTCACAGGTTTAGGGCCCCATGGGACTCTGCCTGGTCCTGCCGGGAGGAGCAAGGGAAGAGTTCTGAGGCCCAGCCGGGGGCACTGGCCCCCAGACCACCGGGCGCCGGAGGCTTCTGGCTGGCCCCTCATTTCATCAGCGGGACAACAAAGCAAAAAGCCCTTTTTCAAAGAGCGTCTCAGTCCTGCCCCGGCCCCTGGGTGCAGGAGGGCCGCTCTGACGGAACTCCGGATGCTCAGCTGGAGGGGCACCGGACCCTGGTCTGAGGCCTGGCAGCCCAGGGCCAGCCCCTTGCTGCGACTCTCGCCGTGGCACCCCGAGGTGCCACACAGCTCAGGCCCCCCCAGGCCCCCAACTCTCTCTAAGGAACGGGCGAGGCTTCGAACCCAGGTCCTCTGTCTCGCCACCCGGCGCTGTGCTACAAGCCCGAGCTGCCTCCAGGTGGGGAGCAGGCTGAACACTGCCTGTAATGAGGGGCATTTTCCGAGAAGACCATAATCAGCATTAGTTCTCCCAACACAGAGGGAGCAGGGGACGAGCAAACAGCTGGAAATCCAGTTTTCTCTCCTCTGGACCTGGGGGGCCAAGCTTCAAGGCCTCCAAGCCAGGCCACTTAACAAGGGAGGAGCCTCCCAGAGAAAGGCTGCGCCGGGAGTCGGGCCATCCTTGTTCAGGTGGAGCGGAGGCCACAGTGACCGGCAGGCGGGGGTCCCCCCCACCCCCCAGAGAGCCCGCGTCAGCACCATGCTTGCTCGCTGGGCTGACGCGGGCCGCCTCCCTGACAACAAATACTCCTTAATGTGACTGAGAAGAAAGGCTGGCAAAGGCGGCGCTGCAGAGGGAGAGCCGCCATTCTTTGTCAGGGAAGCCCTGGAACCCTTTCCTCTGGCTCTTCCAGCCCCCTTCTGGGGCCCGCTGTGACAGGGCATGGGCCAGGGCTGCACCTAGGGCTGAGTTCAAATCCTGCCTAGCCCTATGGTTCTGGGAGGCCCCCCATTCTCCTCATCTGTAAAGTGGAACCCAGCACCTCCAAAGTGCTATTCGGACCCCCAGGCCAAAGCTGGCTCTGCCGCGAGAGGCCATCATTCCCTGAGGAGCCTCCTGGGACAGGACACAGGATGGCCGTGGATGGGGCCTGAGACAGGAAGGTGGACGCTCCAAGCTCCAGGCTGGCTTTATCTGGTCAAAGTCATTTTACAGAGGGGGAAACTGAGGCTCAGAGAGCTGAGTGGCCTCGGCCAAGGTACCACCAGTCGTCGAAGGTGTCAGGGAGCTGGGGTTCCGATCCCGGCAGGTGGCCGCCACTTACAAGCTGTCCCGAACAAAGTCACTGGAAGCTCAGGGCCTGGGCAGCAGGGCCTCAGACAGTGGTGATCCCTATGTCTTTCCAAAATGCCACCTGCTGCCCCTTGTGCCAGGAGCGGCTTGGAGTCTCTGGGTACCAAGGAGCCCTGCAGAGGGGGTCCATTCTCCCTGGGAGTGTAACGAGGCAGAGGAGGGAGGCTGGGGGCCACCAAGTGAGTGGCCACTCTGTCCCAGCAACGGCACTCCACCTTCTGGAGGATGACCAATGCAGAGCGGCTGGAGCCGGGCGCCAGTCACGCCACTCACAGCCCTGGACCTGGAGGGCACAATACAGCGCGAGCCGACGGCTCCGTGCCACAGATCGGGGCCCCGAAGCCCAGAATGGCTAAGGGCCGTCCCGACGGCCATAAAAGAGAAGGGCCGGAGCTCCCTGAGACAGGCTGGGATGGCCTGTCTGTGCCCAGCCGCCCACTGAAGAAATCCTGGATAGATCCAAGGGATGGACAAGGAAGAGGGCGGAGGACCCGGAGACCTGCCTGCGAGCAGGGGCTGCCGTCTGGGGGCCTTCCTTTTAAAGAGGCTCGCTCGCTCTCCCCGGCCTGCATCCCTCTCCCCGGCTTCCTCCTCCTGGGCCACATCCCAAAGAACGCGGACACGGGACCGTTCCTGCCTCCAAGGCCCCCAGGCTGGCCGTCACACAGACAGCGAGCCCTAAACCAGTTCACTCCGGTGTGTGACGTGGCGTGTCACAGGCAGCATGGGGATGTTCTTGGCGTGGACTTTAAAGGAAAGCAATGACAGCAAAATATAACTGCCCCCCCAATTAAGTTAATGGAGACTGGTCAGTACCCCTCCTTCAAGAGTTTTTGTCTTCCCCCCTTTAAACAATGGTTCCAACAGCAAGGAGACCCCAGAGGTGGGGGGGGGAGACTTACATGCAGATTGTTCGGCTGAAGGTTTCAAGGTGTCTGAATAGGAAGCGAGGAGGGAGGTAAAGCCTGCCCCCCCCCCCAGGAACTCACTTCCTGCCAAGCACAAAGATAAAGGACCGATGGGAGATCAGGCAGGGCCCCCCCACAGGTCACAGCCTCCCCCTCCCCCTCCCAGGACTGCCCCTCCAAGTCAGTGATCCTGGAGAACAAATCACTTTTTCTGTCGGGAAATCTGGGCCGGAAGGAACCTCAAAACCACAAACCGGCCAGAGAAGCTGCGGACTGGATGGCGCCGGCCCAAGGCTCTCAGGTTCCATTCTCTCCCAGGCCAGGGAGGCAGCTCGCTGCTAGCAGGCGGTCCTGGCCTCGGGCAGGCAGCCCCGTCCAGCCCGGCCGGACCTCGGGCCCACTGGCTGTCACTGCTCCCGTGCTCCAGTCCCGGGGACTAACTGCCTGCGCCGGGCCACCCCGCCACCTGTGTCTGCCCTGGCACCCAGCCGTTCTGGGCGCCTCCCCCCATCACAATAATGGGCACGGTGGCCCTCAGGGCAGCCCTGGCAGGCTGCACTGCCGCTATGCCCATTTCAGAGGTGAGGGAGTGGAGGCTTGGGCAGATCCAGTAAGCTCCCCAGGGTCGCCCAGCAGGGAGTCCCCGTGGCCCTCCCTTCCATCTCCCCCAGCTCGGCTCCTCCAAGTCCGCAGCCGAACACAGAGCCCAAAGGGGAAAAGCCCCAAACCTCAAAGGCAAGAAGAGGCAGCAGCAAGCCCAGCCTGGGCTGGGGAGCTCCCCCACGGGCCCCACTTACTGGCCGGCGGCTCAGGAACACTCCGGGGTTTACCAGAGCGGACCCACCTTGTTAAGGTTCTAAGGTGCTGTCCCACTTGGGGGCTCTGGGGCGGGGAACGCCAGAGCGTCAGAACCAGAATGTGGAGCCTGGTCTGTGACCCCCCTGCCCCCAGCTCCCCAAGGGGGTGTCTTAGCTTCAGATTTGTCAGAGGCCAAGAAAGGCAGGGAAAGGGGGCGACTTCACACGGGACCCCCGCGCTCTGCCCTCTGCCCACCAGCCCACAGGCCCACACCTGAAGGAAGCAAGCGTCTCTAGAAAGCCCCATGGGAGGATGGCTGCTGCCCTCCCAGAATGGGGAGCATGATCTGGGCAAAGGGACACGAGTGAGTCTGGCCAGCCTGGAGAAGCTTCCTCTAAGAGTCCTGAAAAGGGCAGCCACGAGCGTGACCCCCCGGCCTCCGCTTCGGGCCCGGCTTCCTCTGGAGCCTCCAGCAACTCCACCTTCTCCACGAGGGTTCTCCTGGGGATTCCCAGGACAGAAGCAGCCCCTCCCCACACTCTCGCAGCCTCCGAAGCACCGACTCGCACCTTCACAACACGGGGGTCCCAGGACACCGTCCGACTTCCTGTCTGGCTTAGCCTGGGAAGCCCGTGGTTGGGTTTGGGATGGAGAAGCTCGGGGGGCAAACGGGGCCTTCATCCTGGACCAGACCTCAACAGAAACCAGCCGGTGGGGAGAAAACACCAGGCCAGAGGCAGGCTTCCTGGGGGGGCCGGGAGGGAGGGCTGCTGACTTAGGGCGATAGCCAGCAATTCCTCCTCTAGGCCGGCCTTTTAGACACGTGAACATCAACAGGCTGTCCCGTCCCCCCAAAGCCAAAAGATACTTGCCTTCTGGCAAACAGTGGAATCAAAACTTATCTCACGAGGGGTTATCAGACTGTAGCACTTCAAACTAAGCAAATGGATACTTTTAAAGGTACATATTCTGGGGGCAGCTAGGTGGTGCAGTGGAAAGACCACCAGTCCTGAATTCAAATCTGGCCTCAGACACTTAACATGTCCTAGCTGTGTGACCCTGGGCAAGTCACTTAACCAACTACCCCAGCAAAATAGAAAGAAAGAGAAAGAAAGAAAGGAGGGAAGAAGGAAGGGAGGGAGAGAAAGGAAGGAAGATTAAGAGAGAAAAAGAAAAAGACACGTATTTTAGAAAGAGAAAGAAAAAGGCAATGTGCTTTAAAAACATAACTGACGGGTTTGGCCAATCATCTTGGCCACCCAGAAGCTGCAGCTATCGGCCAATTCAGTCCCCTCGAGTGAGAATAAATAAATGAATGAACGAATGAGCTCCTGTGGCCCCTTACTGTACGGAAGTACGCTCTCGGAAGGTGGAGGAGGTTTAATTTCTGCCCCAGCTCACAGAGAGGGGGCTGCAGACATGTGTGTGTGTCTGTGTGCAGTCACTTTAGGGGCAGCTGGCCTTCTGGGTCTCTCTGCAACAGTCCCTGCCCGCAAGAAGCTTCTGTTCTAATCATCAGAGGAGGCTGGAAGCTGCCATCGAGAGCTCCTCCTCAAGGCTGCCTCGGCCCAATAATGTCCAGCCTGCCCCCATGGCAGGGACGAGCCTCTTAATCACTGCTCAGTACTCAAGGCCTTCGCGACTGTGTGGGGCTGGCCAGAGCTTGCCCTCGGCTGGGGCACCCTTGGGACCCCTCGACCCCACAAGAAGGCCCTGGAGGAAGCCTGTGCCCAGGAAGGATTTCCAAGACGAGCAATGCACCCGAGCAGGATGGCACCTCCCTGCCCAACCGCCTCAAACTCCCCTGGTCACCGTCAAACAGAGTTTCCACAGCGTTCCCGGCTAGTGTGGAAGCTCCCCGGGAGCCCACACAGGCTAACTGACAGGAACACGAGAAAATCTTGCCTAAAAGTTAGGGAACTGCCCGCAGACAACAACGAAAGCTTCAGGACAAGATGCCCCCCGCAGAGAGGAGCAGGAATTGTCTTCTCCTCCTCTCATTCCCCTTCTCTGTGCCACGTGACAAGTGTTTGCGGCTGTCCACTCTCCCCACTGCGCCCACTGATGGCCAGCTTATGGTCTGGCTGAGCCCAAGGCGCCCGCCTCCTCCTGCCTCAGACCAGGACCAGGGAGGAAGGTCCCATGGTGAATCCTCCTGCCCTCCTTGCCGCCCCCACTGCAGTCACTGAAGGAGGCCGGGGGTGGGGGTGGGGAGAGAAGACATGTGACCCCTCCCCAGTCTTCAGTGGGAGAAGTGACGAGGCAGAGGGTCTTCTGTCTAGAGAAGGCCTCCCAGGTCAAGGCTCTGGGGCTGGGCTCTCAGACTGGAAATGTCTTTGTAAAGGGTCCGGGCCTGCGGCTCCATGACTATCTGGAACTCTGAAGAGAAAAATTCCCAATCCGGGTATATCGGAACCCTCTGGGCAAGGGCCGCCCGCCCGGGGTCATGGGGCTCGCGGGATGCCAACAGTTCTGAAAGGACCAAAGCAGGGTGCTTCCGAAGCCTCCCACAGTCCAGGTCTCATGCCTCGCCACGGCCTGGAACAAGTCCTGGCCAAGAGAAGATTCAACCTGACCCAACTGGACCAGGTCCCGTAAACTGCTGCGGCCGTGCAGACCAGGGGGTCCCCGCTCGGGCCTGCCCAGGCCCCTGTACCTTTTCTCTGCTTCGGGACCCCGACCAATGGGCAGAACCTGCTGCTGACAGGTCATGATCGAGGCTCTCAAACCCAAGTTTTGTTGGGGGGAGTCTGGACTCACAGCAAGTCACTCCCTGGGTCTTTCATGGCCTTCAGTGAAAGCCAGAATGACAGAAGGCAGGCAGACAATTTATCCAAACGAGCTGTCCGGCTTCACAGCCACAGTTTTGAAGTTGAGGGTTAAGTTACAGTCGGGTTTTTTTTAAACCTGCGTTAGATAAATGACCTTATGAAACACGGCCAGGACGACACAGGAGCATCAGCTTCCCACGGTGAAGGATCTGTTGTCATATGACTCGACACAGGATCAGGCAGTCAATAACTACGTTTAAAGCACCTACTATGTGCCAGGTCCTTTGTTAAGCCCAGGAGAGAAGGATCACACTTTGGGGCCCCTGGCTGAACACTCCTCCCGCCCCCCAAAAAAGGGGTAAGGATAAATCCCCAACGTCCCCCTGGAAGAGGCGATCCGACACCTGTAGCCGTGCTTAGATGAGGCTGCGACGGCCACAGATCCCCAGGAGCGGGCCGTGGCACAAGGAGCCTGAGTGGCCTGGTCCTGCCCGCTCTGCCTGGGCAAGGTTCCAATCTCCCCAGAGATGGAACAGCAGGGATCCACACTCGCCCTCGTGCTGGCACCAGGCGAGACACTTCAGGCTTGTTCACAGAGCGCTCTCGAAGGCGCTGAGTGCCAGGACCCTGGGAGCGCATCTCCCACAAACCTCTCGCAATCTCATCCCCCTTCTCCACTCACGCCCACTCCCCTTTAACCTCTGGTGCTGATGATGTCACCCTCCATCCCAGGCAGTTCCGCCGGACAGACCCAGGAAGGAGCCTGCAGGGATCCGAGCCTGAAAGCTCAGCCTGATACAAGTCGACCCAAGCCCCAAGTGAGGGTGCTCGTGCTCCCCTGGCAAGCAGAGCGGGAAACCAAGGCAGGGAAGGCTCCATTGTGTGTGATGGGACGTGGTGGGGACTTGAGGGAAATCAGGAGGCAGAGATGAGGAAGGCAGCCAGGGGAAGTGCTCAGAGTCCTGTTCAAAAGATGGCCAGGAAGCCAGTCAGGGGCCACAAGGCAGCCTAGGAGGGGCTCTCTGGGCCCCGACTGCCGTGGAAAAGCCAGAATTGGAGCAGGATTTCTAAGCGTGGCAAACTGCCCTCCCCTCCCCTTCCCTTTTCTCCTCATTCTTTGTTACAAAGGACTGTTCACTAAGTAGAGGCAAGAGGTGGGACAGACCTGGCAAGGAAGGCTTTCAAAACAGAACAAAACAAATCAACATCTTGTAAGGGGCAGCTGAGAACCTGCCTGATGCCCCCGTTCTGCCAAGCCCTGTTGGGGAGAGGAATGCCCCAAGTGCACAAGGGGTGGCCTTTAGCCAATTCTGGACCCTCAAACCCCAGCCAAGCAGAAGAGCTTGTGGAGCCCAGAGCCTGCCTGGGGGGTGGGTGAGCCCCAGGAGGCCAAGGACCACCTCGATTTCCCATGTTCCAAATCCCTGAGGCACCAACGGATCTGGGTCCCAGTCCCTCCTGGTCAGTGGCTGCCGGTGGAAGGCCGAGGACGCCCTCTCATTACAAACCATAAAGCCCACAGGGATACGCAGGAAGCGCCCCCAAAAGCTGCCTCACCCACATGGTAAGTGACCAGATCCCAGGGCCACAAGGTGTCAAGTTCCCACCTGATACTCTAAATCTGGGCCTCCCTGGGCCTCCGCTTTCTCAGGTGGGCTTGTTGTAAAAGGGAGACACGGCAGAGAAGCTGGCAGCGCCGGGGAGGGCATCAGAGGCCAGGGAGCCGCCAGAGTTTGGTTAGAACTCAGGCTCGGGCCCAGGGCCTTGGAGACCGGAAGCCGGCCATGCCACCGGGCTGGGCCCCCACTGCCAAAGCCGCATCCCGGAACCTGGCCCACCCACAATGGGGAGCGGGCCCACGGGCAATGGCAGGCTGCTCACTGCTCTTGCCAACAACCACAAGGGGGAGGCTCACCTGGCAGTGGCCTGGACAAACGGAGGACCTAGAACCAAGTCAAAGCAAAGGGGAGGAGAAGACACTTGGAATCTGCTGGCTAACTCTCCCTGTCCCTCCCCGCCCGGGCCCTGTCCGTGAGAAGCCGCTCCGGCCTTCTGGAGCGAAAACGGCTCTCTGGGAGGGAGACTCTGAGGGCCGGTGAGAGTGAGAGTGAGAGTGAGAGTGAGTGTGTGTGTGTGTGTGTGTGTGTGTGTGTGAGAAAGAGAGATCGTGTGGGTATCTAAGTGTGAGTGTGAATG
This sequence comes from Myrmecobius fasciatus, assembly GCA_023553655.1. Classification (NCBI taxonomy): domain Eukaryota; kingdom Metazoa; phylum Chordata; class Mammalia; order Dasyuromorphia; family Myrmecobiidae; genus Myrmecobius; species Myrmecobius fasciatus. The sequence goes on from JAJPUD010012272.1 coordinate 34,060, forward strand.
AGTGTGTGTGTCTGATGTGTGGGAATGAGTGTGGGCACGTGAGTGTGTTTAGGGGGACAGGAGGCCTCCTCTGGGACAGCCCTGCAGGGCCAGGGCCTTCCATCTGCCCCACGTGGAAGTGCCCATCTGCACACAGCTGCTCCCCCAGAATGGGCACTCGGCACAGGCCAAGGTGGGCAGGCCCCTTTAAGACTGAGAGAGGCGGCTCCGAGGACCTAAGTCGGGGTCACCGGTGGTTTTCCAGGGCTCTGAGGCCAGCGCCTGGCTCTGTCCGGGATGGCCACTTTGTTCCCCCATCATCCCAGCCATGGGGAGGGGAAAATGCCTTGCAAGGAAGAACATCCAAGCAAAGGGGAGACGTGGGCCCATCGCCCACGTGCACAGCTCACTGGGGAGAAGGACGGGGGTGTTTACCCTGAACTCTGCGGGGCAGGGAGCTGGGCGGCCCACTGCCCCTGGAGCCCGCCGGGCGAGCTGCCTGGCACCGCAACAGTTCGCCAGCTCTGCCACAGGGCGGAAAGGCAGCCGAGCCCCAAACGAGCGGACGAGCGGAAGTCAGGAGGGCGAGAGTTCTCCCGCTGCTCTTGGGTCTGCGAAGTACTTCACAAATACCCCCCCCCCCAGTCACCCGAGAGGCGGATGTTCTTAATGCTCCCCTTGACAGACAAGGAAACTGAGGCTGAGGGCACTAGCTAGCCCCCGAGGCAGCATTCAGGCTCAGAGGCGGTCCTCCCAACTCTGAGCCCCATCCTGGTCAGCAAGGGCTAAGATTCCACACCAGTTTTGGGCCGTAACACGGCTAAGCAGCTTGGCCAGAGCCCGCGTCCAGGCTGGGTTTCCAGCTCTGTGCCCTGGATGAGCTCCTCCCCCACCCAATGAGGCGGCCGGCCGCCTGCCATGGCAGCTCCCTCCTGCCTCCCACTCAAAGACTCCCTGAAGCGGATTCTCTCCACAGATGCCCTCCACCTGCAGCTGCCACATGGCCATCAGAAGCAAGCTTCAGAGGCCCCAGGCCGGGCGGAGGAAGGGAACCCGAGGCGGAGGGCTTGGGTCATATGACAAGGCCCCCCCCCCCAATCCTGGTGTACTGCTGACTCAGCGCTGTCCCATCTGGGGCGACAACCACCTGATAGGAGCCGCCAGTATCAGGTAGACCAGAAGTGCAAGGAAATTAGAGTGGGCTGGACCCGGCAGGCATGTGCGCGTGCCTCCACCTCACGGCAGCGGCGTCTGTGTGACGAGTCACTGCCCCTGCTTCGGAAAGGTCAGCTTTTCTCAAAGGCCGGCCGCTCCCCGGCTCCCTTTTCCCAGCTGCAAAGCATTCCCTTCCAGGAGGCGTTCGTGCAGGGCACCAAGGAGGCCCCAAAGAGTCGGCGGAGCTTCCTGCGCCCAGAGCTTATGGCTAGCGAGGGACCGACCCACAGAGAGCCCAGGAAGGAGAAGGGGCCTGAGGGCGAGGCGATCCCCCCCCCCCCCTGCGAGCACCCTTGTCGAGTCAAGCCCGGCTCCAAAGAGACGGAAGCAGAGGGCGCAGAAGGGAGAATTTAATTGAGAAACACCTCTGAAGTGACTCCTGTGCCTGCGAGGCAGAGTGCAGAGATGCCCTCCACTGAGGGAGAGGGGAAGGCAGGGCCACCCAGCCGGTGCGGGCCAGAGGCAGCCCTGACCCCGGGCTAGCAGCCTTGGAGGCCGGCCAACGCCGCCAAGTCGCCTCATCCCTCCCTTCCACTGGCACTGTGGCGGCACAGCTCCCAGGGCCACGGGGAGAGAAGAGGCCGGTTCTTCCAGGTGCCACGTCCCGTCCCCGATGCCATCCCTCCGAGTCAGGCAACTTTCTGAAACTCTAAGTTATGGACGAGTTGCTGATGAGTAGCCACGAAGCAAACTTCCACCCCGGGAGTTCCCCCTGCACAGACTGACATCACAAGTCTGGACCCAACATAAAAACAAAAAGCTACTCAGGGAGGCAAACACACAATTTGTCGTGACTCTCGGCAAACGTTTTTGTTGGTACAAATTAAGGCCTGTTTCCGGTGCAACAAAAAAGAAGTTTCAATGGAATAAAAGTTATCATTTGGTTGGGGATATTGTGGCAATATTTTATTTTAAATCACAGCTTAACTACTTGTACATATTCTATTAGTCAGGAAGTTGGCGCCTGATCTCCCAATTCCGACCACGAGCCTTCTCCGGGTGGATAAATTAGAGGGACCCGTGTCCCGACCCTTTCTAACCTTCAGAGAGAACCACCACCCAATCCTGCCCCCCACCCCGCCGGGCCTGGGCTCTCGGTGCTCTCATCCCTCCTGACCTTTGCTTCTGTAGACAGGCAGCAATTTGGGCCAAGGCCTGGCCGAGCCGAGAAGTCGGGCGACAGGCGCGTCGCTACCCTGCTCGGGTGTGAGCTCGGGCGTCCCCAAACGCCCTCGTGGCTCTTCAGCAGATTCCTTCTGCCATCCCAGACGGCTCTCTGGAGGAGGCAGAGCCACATGGAAACATGACAGCCATCAGCACCTCCTCCCCTCCACAAGGGGAACGAGACTGCCAGGGCCCTGCGAATTCACTCCGAAGTTTATGAGTCCATTTGCTTCTCCCACAGGAGCTGAGGAACCGTCAGTGTACTGGGCCCATCCCAAAAAGCCCCTGGGAGCCAGAGGGGCACAAACGGCCGCCCCCCCCCTCGCCGGAGGCACCAACCTTTTGCATTGATTTTGGTTAAACATCACAAGCAATGCTTCGGGGGGGGGGGGGGGGGGAAGAGAGACACAGGGCTCTCCACTTCATCTGGGCCAGCCCAACCTCACCAAGCTGAAGGACAGCCCTGTGATTTAACTACAGGTCAATTAAGATCACACCCAAGTACACCAGTAGGCCTGTCCCAGGAGCCGTCACTGGGTCCCTTCTGAGCCCAATGCTGGATTGGCAGCTGGAGGTCCCGGTCTGAGAGATTCCGGCGCCAAGGAGGTCTCAAGGCCCCACGGTGGCCCCCACACTGTGCTACGCAGCAGTGACACTGAGGAAGTAAAACCCTCCCTGACCCAAGGAGCACACAGTGAGCCACCAAGGCCCTCCACAGGGAAAGAGAAGGGGTCAGGGCAGGGGAGGCCAGAGAGCAAGACAAATGCACTGAGGCCGGAAGGAGGCCGAGGATTCTGAGGTAGAGAAGTGGTCATGAAAGATGGGGGGCAGCCCAAGGCAGAGCCCTCTGGGAGCTGCAAAGGGGAGCAGCTCCTCAATTCTAGCTGCAGCCCCAGGACCTTATAAAACCAGTGACTCCAGATCGCGGGGAATGAGCTGAGCCTGCACAACTTGGGGCGTCCCGCCCTGAGGCCCAAGGACACGTGGCTCACAGGGCCTCTGTCTCAGCTACAAGCTGCCAAGGTGGGCCTGGCCGGGGGCTGAGACGGAAGGGAACAAGGTAAGAGCTGAGCCAGAGCTCTGCAATTCAGAAGTTTTCCAGAACATTCCCTGTTCACTGATAGAGGCTGACCCTGCCCGACACTTATTTGTGGAGCTTCAGCCAAACGCGCTCTCTCTGAAAAAGATGGCCACCCTGTGATGGCCTGAAAACAAAAGCACCACAGTTCTCAACGCCCCTCACCCCACACCTCTACCCACCCACTCCCCAGTCAGAGCCGGGACGCCTCCTGCTGACGCCCGGACAGACACGGAGCCCATCCCATTCCTAAGTGGCGAGCTGTCTCCAGGCCCAACATCGGAAAAGCCCTGAGCCCCGATGCAGGGCCCTGGGTCCCGGCCTGTCCCTTTGCCCGGCCCGGGATTTTAACCAGGTCCGGCTCTGCCTCTTATTCCACACTGCCCGCGGGGACGACCGCAACCAATCAGCAGCGTTTGGGGGCCGGCGTCAGGCAGGACCCACAAAGACGAGGGGAGGGTGCCGGCAAGACCAGCAGCACCTCTCCCAAGCTGGCTGGGAAAGGCCGCTCCAAAGGGCCCTTTGTCTAGGAAGCCCCCAGGTGGGAGCCCCAAACAATAACCCAGGGGACAGGCCTGAGAGGAGCCACCTCCCATATTCTCATTCCCTTACCAATAATAGCTCTTTTGCCTGGAAAACCCACAAAGAGAGGCAGCAAAGAGCCCCCAGGGAGGGCGCCCAGGGGCCCAGGGGCTTCTGGGACGTATCCCAAGGCGCTGCTACAAAGTAACCTCTCTGGGGAGGGCCTGGCAGGCAGGACTTAAAGGAAGACAGGAGAGGGAGGGATCCCCAAAAGGATACAGTATCCCGATCATCTCCCCTGATCCACCCAGGAATGGAAGCCACCAATCTGGCTAAGTCCTTTCACCCTGTCTGCCTCAGCTGGAGAAGGAAATGGCAGGATCTTTGCTAGGAAAACCCCCAATGGGGTCACAGAGAGCTGGGCATGACCCACCAGCCACAGGACCCCCTTAGTGCCAGGCAAGGGCAGCTCGCTTCCTATGGGAGGAAGCACTCCACGAAACCTGCAGGGCTAGAAGGGCTTCAGGGGCCAACTAGTCCTGCTATGACCCAACCAGGCACCTCCAGCTTTCCTCTCCCAGGGAGCCCATTACCTCCCAAAGCACCCCCCTTCCCCTTCCCCTCCAGGGGGAAACACTCCTCTACTCCCAGGCAAGGTACCACCCAGTGCCCTCGTTCTGCCCTCTGGGGCCAAGCAGGACAAAACTAACCTCTTTCTGAGCCACTGATCCCCAAATACTTGGAAAGAGAAGCTTCTCCCTCCATCCTATGCCCCATGGGCTCTGGCCCCCAACCTGAACTGCACCTTTCTGGTGGAAAAAGCCCCGGCCTAGAAGCTGGGAGCCTGTTTCAGGCCCATTTCTGAGAAACGCAGGGTTGTGAGATCCTGGACAAGTTGCTTAATCTCGCAAGTGTCCCAAGTAACTCCTGAACAGGTGCTGATCTGCACTGGTGAAGGGACTTTTCTAACCTGGGAGTTCTTCTGCAGATGAAACCATGGTGAAATAAGATGAAATAAAAGATTTTAAGGATGGGGCTTCTGAAAAGAAGTGCCCTTTCAGTGAGATGCTTCAAGGGCAATGGATCTAAAGTGGAAACCCTTAAGCTGGGGGCCAGGAGGAGATTGCAAGGGGCCAATTTTCACTAGCCTTCGGTTTCCCTCTTGATCCTCAGTGTGCATTTAAAAGCAGGGTTCTGGGTCATGCTCCACAGGTGGCCAAAGCAGGGGAAGAACCCCTGGTGAGGGGCCTGCCTAGGCCCTTCATGATACAGAAGAAAGCGGGGCACAATCAATCAGGCTTAGTGACTGGCTCCTCATCACCCAGGGAATGGCAGCACCCACACAGGGCGCTCAACTCCCATACCTCCAATATCCTCCAAATGCATACCCAGCTCTTTTTAACCAAAATGGAAATTGTGACTACAGAGCACTTGGGAAAGACCCTCCGCCCCTTCCGAGGCACACGCGTTCAATGGAAAAGTGTTACAGTTTGGACAACTGTGGCAGATCCCTCCTGGCCCCCACAGACCACCCTTTCCAAAGGGAGAAAGATCACTCAGGAGGCCAAACACTAAATAAAGGCTCCTTCCTTCAAGGCCCGAAGGTCCGACTGAATCTTTCTTCTGGATTCCAGTCCAGCTAACTCCCAAGGAGATGCTCAGGGGAATCCAAGACTGACCGGCTACTAAGCTGGAGACTGAATCGGTGAGGCCAGGGGAGAAAAGGAGATGCTTCTTGGACCCATGCTAGCTTTAAAGCTCATGGTCTTGGTGGACCACCCATCCAGCCCAGTCTGTGAACGAAGCTTTGGAGTCCTTCGATGAGCAAGCGCACCTGGAAGAAGGCTTTAACAAGAAGATGTTCTGGAGGGGAATACGGATCAGATGTATCAGAGCCTAGCCTGAGGTGATTGCCAGAGCAATGTGTCTCCCATCACCTGCTCCCTTCAGGAGGGTCAGGGGACTTAAAGAGCCTGTACCACTCACCAAAAAAAGACCATATAATATGTGTAATACTATGTTACATATATTATGTAATATAACAGGCCAAAAGAAAAATTTTAAAACCAGTTTGGGCCACTGTTCTTTCTTGAATTAGAAGCAAAAAGCTGAGGGAGTGTGTCAATTAATTATCCGCAGGGAATTGAGATCCTTGATCTTTTAAAAGACAATAATATACTATCTACACATTAGGAATAAACCTCCTGTCCCACCTTATTTCATATGACTTCCCTTTATGACCTGTGTTCCATCCAAAGTAGATCACTGGCTGCCCTCCAAACACAGCAACCCACCTACAGCCTCCTCCTGCACTGGCCTGGCCTAACCCATCCTTCTTCCTCCCCAACTCCACTTGCTGAAGCAGGGCCGCCCACCTCCATGAGCAGGCTTCTCTTCCTCCTCCTCCTCATCATCCCACCATCTCCAGGGAGCACAGCAGCTAGAACTCAAGCAGGTGCTCCCTCCCCATCTTCTCCCCCGCTTTCTCTCTCCTCATCTCAGAAGGGACTAGACTGTTTTGTTTTCTCATCACTGTCCAGTGACTTTCAATTTAAAAAATAAGCAAATAAAATATTTATGAAACCAGAGTTAGGCACTGGGAATAGAAATATCAAGAATGAAATAATCACACCTCTACAGGGTGCTCAATTTTTGTATCATGGACTCCTCAGGGCAACCATGGAGCCCATTTTAGAGTAACAGTAATCTGGTATGTTCATTTGTTTTTTGTTTTTTTTTTTAATTTGTAATTAAAGAAATACTTGATTCAGTGAGACATTAGAGAAAATCAGAGGCCATTTTTTTCCCCTTTCAAGTCCACAGATTCCTTAAAATAGATCCAGGGACCTTGGTCCCCAGGCTTGCTAAGCCAGGCTAGGCCCTGGGGAAACAAAGTCCCAGAAGCCCCTGTCTCCTCCCCTCATTTCAATATTCCAACAGAGGAAACAAGCAGGAACTTAATAAATGTCTGTTAAGTTAAATTAAGAACTTGGAAGCCAAGTTCTTAGCAAGACATGGCCTGTAACAGGCAGAAACTTTGGCCTACCACCTACCAGTTGCTTATGTTATGATTCATTTTCTTCTTCCTTATGGGTATCCAAAAGAGCTGTGGAGGCAGAGGATTTTTTTCCCCAAAAATAAAGGCGTGCCCTTTGAGACTACTCTCAATCCCTCCTTTGCCTTCCTGAAGGAACAACTCAGCAAGTGGACACCTCCCCAGCTCTTCCCACCCAAAAATAACAATGAGCTCCCTCCTCTCCAAGGTCATGGACCGGGGGGTCCATCTCAGGTCAGGCAGTACAGCTAGCTGCAGACTGGCCATCCTGCAGTTTGGGGGTATACCAGAGCCCTAGCAAATAAAGATTCATAAAACAAAGTTGTATTCTGATTTCTCCCCCAAGATCATTCTCACTTCCTCCCATGGGGACTCCTATGTTTTCAAAGGGTCACCTGGTCAGAACATGACCCAGGAAACACCCAAATGACAGGGCTCCCCATCTTGACTTGCTTAACTGAGCCAGTCAGAAGGAAGTCTGCTCTTCAATACCGGGCCTTCTTGAGAGGTTCAAGGAGGGGGGAGGCAGTGTGGTCTGGTGGGAAGAGCCCTGTGTGACCACGGCCTGATGGGCCTCAGTTTTCCAATCTGTTACATGCCAGGGCAGGCCTAGATGGCCTGGGACATCCCGTGCACTGTAAATAGGAATCTGTGATGCCCTCTTCAAACTCTTCATTCCCCAAGCACACAATGACTCACAGCTGATCTAAGTGAACAAGAGAGAAGCAAACAATGGCAAAGGCATCTTTCCTTCAAAGGAGCAGTTAACCCTGAAAGGCTGGCCAGGCAGCACAACTGGAGGAACGGTTCCTTTGGTGTCCCTCCGGAAGGCTTCCAGTGGGCACCTGCCACTGCCGCCTGAAATGTGCCCTTGGGCAGGATGGAGGCTCCCTGCTGAGCTGGCGTCCTGGAAGGCCCCTCTGATCCTATTACTTTAATTGCTCATCCTCTTTTTCGGGTGGGAAGGGGAGGGGGAAGGAGCAGGTAGCAGAGAAACTACTGAGACCTCTATTTCATAAGAGGGGGGGTCAGATTCGGAGTGTGATGGCAGCCCACGCTGGCACCAGGACAGAGGCTGTCGCTCCCCCTCATCCAAGGCTCAGTTCCCTCATCCATAAAATGCCCTCAACATCCTCTAAGGGCCCTCCCAACTCTAAAACCATCAGAGCCGGCCAGGAGCGCCATTTCCACGGGGGCTCCTGGGCTTTCCAATAAAGGGACATTAAGGGTGCTCCTTTTCACATACTGGGAGCAGCCGGTGCTAGGCTACCACATGCAGATCACTGGTGTGAGCACCTGAGTCCAATGATGCATCTGCTGCTTAATGCGTGTGTGGCTCTCGACTAGTCATTTTCCTTCTCTACGACTCAAGTTCTCATCTCATCTCTAATGTGAGGACGGGGCCGAGCTGGCCTCCAAGGTCCTTTCCACTATCACAGAATACATTTGAGGATCTAAAACCTCACTTGGCCACTTGAAGCCCTCCCTCATCCGGACGAGAGCCCGTTTCCCCTCCCTGCCTTCACCCCCCAACCTCCCTAAAACTCAACAAAGTCAGGAGCGTGCGAGTCCCTTGGCCTCTGTTACAGCGTGGAGGAAACTTGGGCTACTTCTGTTCAAGGCTATTTGGAAATCTTGTTTCCTAAGGCCACAACATATTCTCGGCAACAGAAGCCCCCTCGGCCTTTCCTCTTTCCGTCCCCAGGCAGGAGCGGTAATGACAAAGAAGCTTCGTCAGCCTCCCTGCAGTCCGTCTGCCAGCTTCCCTGCCCAGGCAGGGCCAGCACTTCCCTGCTAGCACTTGAGGCCTGCTTCACATCAGCCCACAGAACCTCTCCAAGGCGGCTCCTCCCTTCCACACTGGGCTGGGGGAGCCCAAGCCCGCTCTGTGCCGCACCCCAGAGGCACAATTCTGTTCCATATGGATTCTGCCACTTTCCTAAGCGTGGAAAAGTTCAGAAAACCATCCCTTTTTCAGTCCCCAATCCAACCCTCTAACTCCATCTTCCAAAAAGCTACGTGTTCTACTTTCTCCAGTTCTCCAAAGCCCTAGAACCAGGGCACCCTGGAGCCCAGCCCAGATCAGCTAGTTCCCGGCTCTGCAACGAGCCTGGCCAAGGCACTCGGCCTCAAAAGGCTTCCATTTCACCATTTGTGAGATGAGGGGACTGCACCTCTGAGGTCCCAACCCATGGTCCAATGGTCCAAGAAGCTGACCAGAGCAGGGCCCTTTAAGTTAGCCCAAGGTCCTTATGGGCAGACTTGAGGAAGTCACAAAGAAGGGCAGCCCCAGTGGGCAAGGCCCTGCCTCACCAGCTGTATGACCTATGGGCAAACCAAGTAACTTCTTACTGACCCCAGGCCACTCTCACAGACTACTGATCAATAGGACCAGAAAGGGGAGTTTCCCCACCAGGAAGTATATACACGTGTACCTACACACACACACACACATACACACACGTGTCTGTGCAGGCACACCCCACTCCTGGGGGAGACAGGCTGAGCTCTGTTCCCTGCCCGTGTCCCTGGCACCAGATCCATAAGAGGCTCTTAATAAAGGCCTGTCAGATGAAATCTCAGCCCAAGGGAAGGCCTCCCTAAGGCGGGAGGGAGCTGCCTCTGCAGTTCCCCTGCTCCAGCCAGGAGGGCACAGCGCTGGCCAGAAGGTGCCAACCCCAAGAGAGCTCTGCAGATGCAAAGTGCCTCCTTCCCATCCATTTCTAATTAGCCTGCCTCACACGGTGACATTTTGGTACAAAGTCTGATTTCTGACAGCTTGGCTCATGTGCCCCCCCCACACACACACCAAAACCAAACCAGGCCAAAGAAATCTCTCCTCCTCCTTTCCTTTTTTCCTGGCACAGGGTCCCGATGCCGATAGTTTTTCCAGTTCCTCTTCCCAGCCTGGGTGCACTGACCACAGCCCCGGCCTCAGCAGCCTGACCCGCGTGGGGCAGCCACGCCGGACACATAAGCATTCTTCTGGCTGGTTCTCGGCTGGCAAGCTGTGTGGCCGTGAAGGGCTGCGTGTAGGGCCAGAGTGTCCGTTCATGAGGAGGGGGCTACCAGGAGGCACACGCACTACTTTCCCACTAGTGTTCCTGCTTAGCGTGAAGTGAGGGGCTGGGGAGGCCGCACAGACAGCTTATGCCCCAGTTGGGTGGCAAGGGGGCACTAGGTGCCCAGCCCTCCCTCCCCCTCTCCAGCATCCCCAGCCTGCCGGGACCTCGGAGTCTCCCAGAAGAGCTTCCTGCCACCCCCCCAAACCTGGGCAACCTTGCCTATTCCATCCTCCCTGCCAAGCGAGCGCCGG
>JAJPUD010012273.1:0-15879 GCA_023553655.1 Myrmecobius fasciatus
CGGCGCAGGTGCACAGCCCGGCCCCTCCCCGGCTTCCCCCGCCCGCGCCCTGCAGCAGTGCCCGCCCCGCCCCCTCCCCCGCTCTCCCCTCCCCGCTCCCCTCCTTCTCTCTCTCCTCCCGGTCCGAGAGCCGCTCGCCCCGAAGACTGGGCAGGGGAAAGAAGGGGGGGAGGTGGGTACCGACCATGACGTCACCTGCGTGGGGGAGGGGGAGGCTCCGAACGCCCGCACGGATGGAACGCGGGAACAACGTTCCCTAGGTAACTGGGGATGGGAAGGGGAGGACTGACGGCCCACTGTCCGCCCGAACGTGCTCGCGCGTGGGTGTGTGGAGATGCGCTTGCTCCCCCTCCCTCCCGGGCCCAGCGGGGCTCTCCGCGTCCCTGTCATTACTCGCGGCTTCCCCTCCCGAGCCGCGGGCCCCGTTTCTTCCCCAGTGCAGAGTAGGAAAGGGCGGGGAAGGCCATGATGGCCAGGACACAACCTCCGAGTCCTGACGCCCAGATCCCCGACCCTAGGAGGCGGCACCGCCTAAGCTCCCCTCCAGCAAAGGCCTGTTCGGGGAGACCCCTCATCCCTTCTAGGATAGCCCCCGCTGTCTCCTGTAATCATTCATTCAAAAAACTCGGCTTAAACACCTACTGGAGGCGTTGGGGGAAATACTCAAGTGAGGGAAGACCGTGGTCCCGGCGCTTATAGCCCCTTAGGGAGTACAGAGTGGGGTGAGCAGATGCACGGGCGCCAGCCTTAATCTCAGGGGACTCCAGTTTCAATCCTGCCCGACAATACTGCTCGCTGTGGGCAAGTCATTTTCTCTGAGGCAGTTTCCACCTCTGTGAAATGGACACAATACCTGAACTACCTATCTCACAAGGTAGTGCCGCAGGTAAATCTCACAGAGCTAACATTAAGGCACAAAGATAGCTACAATAAAATTACCTCCTAATTAGGGAGGTACAAAACAAAGTTGTTTATGTGATCCAAGGAGGGTGTCGTTACAAATGGAGGGATGGGAAAAAACAGTGATGGAGACATCTAAGTTGGTGGGAGGATGGTTCTCCAAAAAGAGCTCTCTTTGTATTGTGTGACCTTAGGTCAGTCACCGACCCTTATCTGTAATATGGCGTGACTAGGGGGAATAGAAAGTATCTAAAGTCCATTCTAGTTTTGAATCTTCTCTCTCACTTCTGTCTTTCTCCCTCCCTTCCTCCTGCCTCTGTCTCTCTCCTATCTCTCTGTTTCTTAGTCTCTGTCTCTCTCCCTTTCTCCCTCTCTCTTTCTTCCTCCCCTTTCTCTCTGTCTCTTTCTTTCTCTCCCTTGACCCAATCCTTTCCTCTTTTCAGCTTTCTTCAGCTGCTGGCAAAAATCTCTCAGTTATCCCAATAGGTAAAGACCTTATACTTTTGTGTCCTATCAATCCCATCCCCAGGCGTGGCCATTTCTAACTGCTCACTCCTCTAGAAGTTGCTCCAAGTAAATTGGGATTTTGTGGTGCATTTTTGAAGCTATTATATCCTCACTAAAATATTAAGTTGCATATGTATTAAGATGCTTAATATTTAGCGAGCTACAAATAGGTTTTTATTTTGCTCTACTTTTCCCAGAGTACCATTCCTCCCCAATAGCTCTCCAGACAAACTTTTATGGCTTCTGTCAAATATCATGAACACACACACACACACACACACACACACACACACACACACACACAAAAACACTGGCGGAGTTTGGGAAAATGCTGCTGTAAGTCGTGAGAGAGTTCTTTTAAAACAGCATTTCTATATCCACAGGACTATCCTCTTCAAAACACTTGGGAAATAAAGTATAGAGCTGAAAGAGAGCTCTGGGAAATTTCTTCTATTGATAGATAAAATTGGGACTCATAGAGAGGAAGCTGCCTAAGATGGCACAGCTATCAGGAGCAGAGCTAGTATTTGAACTGGAGCTTTCTGACTCCTAATAATAAAATAATAATAATAATAATAATAACTAACATTGATATAGTACTTACCATGTGTCAGGCACTTGATAATTATCTCATCTGACCCTCACAACTCTAGGAAGGAGGTACTATTACTATTCCCATTTATACATGAGAAACCTGAGAGTTAAAATGACTTACTCGGGGTAATACAATTAGTGTCTTGTTCAGTTTTATCCAACTCTTCGTGATCCCATTTGGGGTTTTTCTTGGCAAAGATACTGGAGTGCTTTGCTATTTCCTTCTCCAGCTTATTTATGACACAGATGAAGAAACTGAGGCAAAGAGAGTGAAGTGACTTGCCTGGGTCACATAGCTAGTGAGTGTCTGAGGTCAGATTTGAACCCTGATCTTAACTTTAGGCTTGGCACTTCAAGGAGCTGCTCACTGGTAAATACGTAAGGCTTCATCTGAACTGATCTTCCTCTCTTCAGGGTCCAGGCTCTGTGCACTATACACCACCTAGCTGTAAATGAAAGATTACAGCATACTTCATGGGGGAGATGGCAGGAGGGACATTAATTACGATCATCCCCATACCCCCATGCTACTCTTCTTTGAACCTTTCTTTGGAGCCTATGGCATCATCCTCAGTAGCAGCAAATCTAATTTTGAAGAAAGGGGTGGCAGCTAGATGGTGCATCGATAGAGCACTGCTCCCCAATTAATAATTAAAAAAAGGATGAATAATTTTGAAGGACTTGATTTTTGGAAATAATCTTAACCAATACAATTTTACACTTTATTAGTTTTTCTTTTTGAATAAAAATCAGTCATGTTTAAGATGCTCAGTTAATAAGATTGATCATCATCATCGAATTTGTAATGTTTTAAACTTTTCAAAGTATTCATTTAATTCTTTCATGCAAGGAGCATTTCTTTTTTTATTAAAGCTTCTTATTTTCAAAGCATATGCAAAGGGGCAGCTAGATTGTGCAGTGGATAGTGCCCTGAAGCCAGGAGGACTTGAGTTCAAATTTGACCTCAGACACTTAACACTTCCTAGCTGTGTGATCCTGGGTAAGTCACTTAACTCCAACTGCCTCAGCAAAAAAGCCAATAAATAAATAAATGAACCCAACATATATGCATAATTTTCAACATTCACCCTTGTAAAACCTTGTGTTCCAAATTTTTCCTTCCCTTTCCCCCTCCCCCCTCCCCTAGAAGGCAAGGAATTCAATATAGGTTAAACAGGTGCAATTCTTCTCTACACATTTCCACAGTTATCGTGCTGCACAAGAAAAATCTGATCAAAAAAGGAAAAAAATGGGAAAGAACAACATGTAGCAAACAAGAAGAGTGAAAATGCTATTTTGTGATCCACATTCAGTTCTCACAGACCTCTCTCTGGATGCAGATGGCACTTTCCATCACAAGTCCATTGCAATTGGCTTGAAAAGATCCAAGTCTATCAGAACTGATCATCACATACTCTTGTCTTTGCTGTGTACAATGTTGTAGGTTCTACTCGTTTCACTCAGCATCAGTTCATGCAAGTCTCTCCAGGCCTCTCTGAAATCATCCTGCTGGTCGTTTCTTACAGAACATTAATATTCCATGACATTCATATACCATAATTTATTCAGCCACTCTCCAATCGATGGGCATCCATTCAGTTTCCAGTTCCTTGCCACTACAAAAAGGGCTGCCACAAACATTCTTGCACAGGTGGGTCCCTTTCCCTCCTCTAAGATCTCTTTGGGATATAGGCCCAGTAGAAACACTGCTGGGTCAAAGGGTATGCACAGTTTGATAACTTTTTGAGCATAGTTCCAAATTGCTCTGCAGAATGGCTGGATCTATTCTAGCAGTGCTATATCTAGCAGTGTTTCTATTGGGCCTATATCCCAAAGAGATTTTGAAGGAGGGAAAGGGACCCACATGTGCAAAAATGTTTGTGGCAGCCCTTTTTGTAGTGGCTAGAAACTGGAAACTGAATGGATGTCCATCAATTGGAGAATGGCTGAATAAATTATGGTATATGAATGCTATGGAATATTATTGTTCTGTAAGAAACGACCAACAGGAGGATTTCAGAGAGGACTGGAGAGACTTGCATAAACTGATGCTGAATGAAATCAGCAGAACCAGGAGAACATTATACACAGCAACAAGACTATACGATGATCAATTTTGATGGACATGGTTCTCTTCAACAATGATGTGATTCAAACCAGTTGTGCTGCGATGAAGATAGTCATATACATCCAGAGAGAGGCCTGTGGGAACTGAGAGTGAACCACCACACAGCATTTTAATGCTTTCTGTGAATATTTCCATGCATTTGGTTTTCCTTCTTAGGTTGTTTTTTCTTCTTCTCTTTCTAGATCTGATGTTTCTTGTGCAGTAAGATAACTGTATAGATATGTATACATGTATTGTATTTGTCATATAATTTATCCTATTTAGCATGTATTAGATTACCTGTCATCTAGGGGTGGGAGGTGGGGGGAAGGAGAGGAAAAGCTTGGGAAAAAAAAAGTTTTTGCAAAGGTCAAAAAAAAAAAAAGGAATATTATTGCTCTGTAAGAAACAACCAGCAGGAACAATTTCAGAGAGGCCTGGAGAGACTTGCATGAACTGATGCTGAGTGAAACAAGCAGAACCAGGGGATCATTATACACAGCAACAACAGTGTTACATGATGATCAATTCTGATGGACATGGCTCTCTGCAACAAAGAAGTGTCTCAAACCAGTTCCAATTGTTCACTAAAGAAGACCATATACACCCAGAGAGAGGGATATGAAATATGGATCACAACATAACATTTTCATGCTCTCTATTGAGGTTTGCTTGCATTGTATTTCCTTTCTCTGATTTTCTTTTTTTTTCTTGTAGATAGGATTTTTCTTGCACAACTTGTCAAGTATTTCAACATTATTAACATGTAGGACTTCCTGCCATCTAGGGGAGGGGAGGGGACTGGGGGTAAAATTTGTAATGGAAAGCTTTGTAAAGATCAATGCTGGGGAACTACCCATACATATGTTATACAAATAAAAAGCTTTAATAAAAAAATAATTAAAAAATAAAAATAAAAATAAATAAATAAAAGAATGGTTGCATCTGACCATTCTGGAGAGCAATTTGGAGCTATGCTCAAAAAGTTGTCAAACTGTGCATACCCTTTGACCCAGCAGTGTTTCTATTGGGCCTATATCCCAAAGAGATCTTAGAGAAGGGAAAGGGACCCACATGGGCAAGAATGTTTGTGTCAGCCCTTTTTGTAGTGGCTAGAAATTGGAAACTGAAGGGATGCCCAGCAATTGGAGAGTGGATGTTATGGAATATTATTGCTCTGTAAGAAATGACCAGCAAGATGATTTCAGAGAGGCCTGGAGGGACTTGCATGAACTGATTGCTGAGTGAAACGAGCAGAACCAGAAGATCATTATACACAGCAACAGCAATATTACATGATGATCAACTCTGATGGACATGGCTCTCTGCAACAAAGAATTGCCTCAAACCAGTTCCAATTGTTCAGTGAAGAAAGCCATATACTTCCAGAGAGAGGGATATGAAATGTGGACTACAACATAACATTTTCATGCTCTCCATTGATGTTTGCTTGCAGTGTGTTTCCTTTCTCTGATTTTTTTTCTTGTAGATAGGATTTTTCTTGCACAACAACATGTCAAGTATTTTATCATTATTAACATGTAATGGACTTCCTGCCATCTAGGGGAGGGGTGGGGACTGAGGGTAAAATTCGTAAGGGAAAGCTTTGTAAAGATCAATGCTGAGGAACTACCCATACATATGTTATGCAAATAAAAAGCTTTAAAAAAATGGTTGGATCTGTTCACAGTTCCACCAACAATGTATCAGTATCCCAGTTTTCCCACATCTCTTCCAACATTTGTCATTATCTTTTCCTATTATTTTAGCCAATCTGACAGGTGTGTAGTGGTATTTCAGAGTTGTCTTAATTTGCATTTCTCTGATCAATAGTGATTTGGAGCACCTTTTTATATGACTAGAAATAGTTTCAATTTCTTCATCTGAAAATTGTCTGTTCGTATCCTTTGAGCAAGGAGCATTTCTTTAGTAGTTTACTGTGTAGTGGTGGCTAAATTTAAAAAAAACTGTCAGTGTTTACATGAGGAGAGAAAGGAAGCAGGGCACATTAATAACTTGGAAACAAAAATGGAGATAGCATTTCTCATTCCTTGGAGAACCCCTGGATTACAACTTTGGGGTTGGATTCAAATCCTAGCTGTAAATATGTCGGTAATATATGTATTTTCTTTTCTTTGTTCTCCAAGAACCACCAGAACTACACACACTACTCACTTGGTACATAGTATGTAATAAACACTTCTGCTAAAACACTTAGCAACATGAACTGATGCTGAGTGAAATCAGCAGAACCAGGAGAACATTATACACAGCAACAAGACTATATGATGATCAATTCTGATGGACATGGCTCTCTTCAACAATGATGTGATTCAAACCAATTCCTATTGTTCAGCGATGAAGATAGTCATATACATCCAGAGAGAGGACTGAGGGAACTGAGTGTGGACTACAACATAGCATTTTAACACTTTCTGTGAATATTTCCATGCATTTTGTTTTCCTTCTTAGGGTTGTTTTTTTTTCTTCTCTCTTTCTAGATCTGATGTTTCTTGTGCAGTAAGATAACTGTATAGATATGTATACATATATTGGATTTGTCATATAATTTATCATATTTAGCATGTATTAGATTACCTGTCATCTAGGGGTGGGCAGTGGGGGGAAGGAGGGGAAAAGCTTGGAACAAAAAAAAAAGTTTTTTGCAAAGGTCAATGTAGAAAAATCACCCATATGTTTTGTAAATAAAAAGCTTTTAATTAAGGAAAAAAAAACCCACTTAGCAACCAGGTGACTTTGTGCAAGTCAAGGAGGATAATGATACCTGCACAGGTTTGATGTACACTATGACTCCAAACAAACAGAACTTTATCTCAAAGTTGTTCAGTTATGGCCCTATGTGGGGTTTTCTTGGCAAAGATACCAGGGTGGCTTGCCATGTCCTTCTTCAGTTTATTTGTAGATGAAGAAACCAAGGAAAACGGTGAAATCACTTGCCCAGGGTCACACAGCTAGTAAGTGTCTGAGGCAGGATTTGAACTGATTTTAGTACCAATATTCTATCTACTTCACCACTTTCTATCTACCTTTACCTCAGAGATCAAAGAAAAGGGAGGAGGACCTGTTTCTACAAAAAATATTTATAGCAGTTTATTTTGTGGTGGTAAGGAATTGGAAATTGAAGGGATGTACAATGGGGGAATGGCTTAACAAGTTGTGGTATATAATTTTTTTTATTAAAAGCTTTTTTAAAAAATTTTTTAAAATTTTATTTATACTTTTTATTTGCAAAACATATGTATGGGTAATTCCTAAATATTAACCCTTACAAAGCTTTCTGTTACAAATTTTTCCCTCCTACTCCCCACCCCTCCCTTAGATAACAGGATATCCCCTACATGATAAATATGTTAGAATACTTAAATCAAATATATGTATAGTTATTGCCACACATTTTTTTGTTCAGGAGAAATCGTATCTATAAGAGAGAATAATCCGATAAAGGAAATACAATGCTAGCAAACATCAATCAAGAGCATGGAAATGTTATGTTGTGATCCACATTTCACATCCCTCTCTCTGGGTGTATATGGCTTTCTTTAGTGAACAATTGGAAGTGGTTTGAAACATTTCATTGCTGAAGAGAGCCATGTCCATCAGAATTGATCATCATATAGTACTGTTGTTGCCGTGTACAACGATCTCCTGGTTCTGCTCGTTTCACTCAGCATCAGTTCATGCAAGTCTCTCCAGGCCTCTCTGAAATCATCCTGCTGGTCGTTTCTTGTTGTGTTTTTTTTATTAAAAGCTTTTTATTTATAAAACATATGAGTGATTTTTCTACATTGACCTTTGCAAAAATTTTTTTTGTTCCAAGCTTTTCCCCTCCTCCCCCTACCCCCACCCCTAGATGACAGGTAATCTAATACCTGCTAAATATGTTAAATTATATGAAAAATCCAATATATGTATACATATCTATACAGTTATCTAACTGCACAAGAAACATCAGATCTAGAAAGAGAGAAAAAAAAACAACCTAAGAAGGAAAACAAAATGCATAGAAATATTCACAGAAAGCATTAAAATGCTGTGTTGTAGTTCACACTCAGTTCCCTCAGTCCTCTCTCTGGATGTATGTGACTATCTTCATCGCTGAACAACAGGAACTGGTTTGAATCACATCATTGTTGAAGAGAACCATGTCCATCAGAATTGATCATCGTATAGTTTTGTTGCTGTGTATAATGTTCTCCTGGTTCTGTTCGTTTCGCTCAGCATCAGTTCATGCAAGTCTCTCCAGGCCTCTCTGAAATCCTCCTGCTGGTCGTTTCTTACAGAACAATAATATTCCATAACATTCATATACCATAATTTATTCAGCCATTCTCCAATTGATGGGCATCCTTTCAGTTTCCAGTTTCTTGCCACTACAAAAAGGGCTGCCACAAACATTTTTGCATATGTGGGTCCCTACCCCTCCTTTAAGATCTCTTTGGGATATAGGCCCAGTAGAAACACTGCTGGGTCAAATGGTATGCAGAGTTTGATAACTTTTTTTTTTCAGTTTCTAACTTGTCATTCTTTTTTTTTAAAGCTTTTTATTTGTATAACATATGTATGGGTAGTTCCTCAGCACTGATCTTTACAAAGCTTTCCCTTACGAATTTTACCCCCAGTCCCCTCCCCTCCCCTAGATGGCAGGAAGTCCACTACATGTTAATAATGTTGAAATACTTGACAAGTTGTGCAAGAAAAATCCTATCTACAAGAAAAAAAAAAGAACATCAGAGAAAGGAAATACAATGCAAGCAAACCTTAATAGAGAGCATGAAAATGTTATGCTGTGGTCCATATTTCATATCCCTCTCTCTGGGTGTATATGGTTTGCTTCACTGAACAACTGGAACTGGTTTGAGACAATTCTTTGTTGTAGAGAGCCATGTCCATCAGAATTGATCATCATGTAATATTGTTGTTGCTGTGTATAATGATCTCCTGGTTCTGCTCGTTTCACTCAGCATCAGTTCATGCAAGTCTCTCCAGGCCTCTCTGAAATCGTCCTGCTGGTCGTTTCTTTCAGAGCAATAATATTCCATAACATTCATATACCATAATTTATTCAGCCACTCTCCAATTGATGGGCATCCCTTCAATTTCCAATTTCTAGCCACTACAAAAAGGGCTGCCACAAATATTCTTGCACATGTGGGTCCCCTTTCCTTCCTCTAAGATCTCTTTGGGATATAGGCCCAATAGAAACACTGCTGGGTCAAAGGGTATGCACAGTTTGATAACTTTTTGAGCATAGCTCCAAATTGCTCTCCAGAATGGTTGGATCCATTCACAGTTCCACCAACAATGTATCAGTGTCCCAGTTTTCCCACATCCCCTCCAACATTCATCATTAACTTTTCCTGTCATTTTAGCCAATCTGGCAGGTGTGTAGTGGTACCTCAGAGTTGTCTTAATTTGCATTTCTCTGATCAATAGTGATTTGGAGCAACTTTTCATATGACTAGAGATGGTTTTAATTTCATCATCTGAAAATTATCTGTTCATGTCCCTTGACCACTTATCTATTGAAGAGTGGCTTGAATTCTTATAAATATGAGACAATTCTCTATATATTTTAGAAATGAGGCTTTTATGAGAACCATTAAATGTAAAGATGATTTCCCAATTTGATGCTTCCCTCCTAATCTTGTCTGCATTAGTTTTATTTGTACAGAAACTTTTAAACTTGATATAATCGAAATTATCTATTTTGTGATTAATGATGATCTTTAGTTCTTCTTTGGTCACAAATTTCTTCCTCCTCCACAGGTCTGAGAGGTAAACCATCCTGCATTGTTCTAATTTGTTTATAATATCATTCTTTACGTCTAAATCATGAATCCATTTCTACCTTATCTTGGTATACGCTGTTAGGTGTGGGTCAATGCCTAGTTTCTTCCATACTAGTTTCCAATTTTCCCAGCAGTTTTTGTCAAATAGTGAGTTTTTATTCAAAAGCTGGTGTCTTCAGGTTTATCAAATACTAGATTACTATTGTCATTGAATATTTTGTCCTGTGATCCTAACCTATTCCACTGATCCGCTACTCTGTTTCTTAGACAGTACCAAATGGTTTTGATGACCACTGCTTTATAATATAGTTTTAGATCTGGTACAGCTAGGCCACCCTCATTTGCTTTTTTTTTCATCAATTCCCTTGAAATTCTTGATCTTTTGTTTTTCCAGATGAATTTTGTTATTTTTTCTAGGTCAGTTAAATAATTTCTTGGGAGTTTGATTGGTATAGCATTAAATAAATAGATTAGTTTAGGTAGTATTGCCATCTTTATTATATTCACTCGACCTATCCAAGAGCACTTGATATTTTTCCAGTTGTTTAGATCTGACTTTATTTGTGTGGAGAGTGTTTTGTAGTTTTGCTCATATAGATCCTGACTTTCCCTTGGCAGAGATATTCCCAAATATTTTATACTATCGAAAGTTATTTTAAATGGAATTTCTCTTTGTATCTCTTGCTGTTGCATTTTGTTGGTGATGTATAAAAATGCTGATGATTTATGTGGATTTATTCTGTATCCTGCAACTTTGCTAAAGTTGTGGATGAATTCTAATAGTTTCTTAGTTGATTCTCTAGGGTTCTCTAAGTAGACCATCATATCATCTGCAAAGAGTGATAACTTGGTTTCCTCATGACCTACTCTAATTCCTTTAATCTCTTTTTCTTGTCTCATTGCCAAAGCTAGCATTTCTAATACAATATTGAATAGTAATGGTGATGGTGGGCAACCTTGTTTCACTCCTGATCTTATTGGGAATGGTTCCAGTTTATCACCATTACATATGATGCTAGCTGATGGTTTTAAATAGATGCTACTGACTATTTTAAGGAAAAGTCCATTAATTCCTATACTCCCTAGTGTTTTTAACAGGAATGGATGTTGGATTTTATCAAATACCTTTTGTGCATCTATTGAGATTATCATATGTTTTTTGTTAATTTGGTTAATGATATAGTCAATTATGCTAATAGTTTTCCTGATATTGAACCATCCCTGCATTCCTGGTATAAATCCTACTTGGTCATGGTGTATTATTCTGGGGATGATTTTCTGTAACCTCTTTGCTAATATTTTATTTAAGATTTTTGCATCAATATTCATTAGGGAGATTGGTCTATAATATTATTTCTCTGTTTTTATTTTACCTGGTTTAGGTATCAGTACCATGTTTGTGTCATAAAAGGAATTTGGTAGTAGTCCTTCATTCCCTATCTTTTCAAATAGTTTATATAATGTTGGAGTTAATTGTTCTTTAAATGTTTGGTAGAATTCACATGTAAATCCATCTGGTCTTGGGGATTTTTTCTTAGGGAGCTAATTAATGACTTGTTCTATTTCTTTTTCTAAAATGGGACTATTTAAGTAATTTATTTCCTTTTCTGTTAATCTGGGCAACCTATATGTTTGTAGATATTACTCCATTTCACTTAGGTTGTCAAATTTATTGGCATAAAGTTGGGCAAAGTAACTCCTGATTATTGCTCTAATTTCCTCTTCATTGGTGGAAAGTTCTCCCTTTTCATTTCTGAGACTAATATTTGATTTTCCTCTTTCCTTTTTCTAATCAAATTAACTAGAGGTTTATCTATTTTGTTGGTTTTTTCATAAAACTAACTTTTAGTTTTATTTATTAATTCAATAGTTTTTTTACTTTCAATTTTATTAATCTCTCCTTTTATTTTTAGGATTTCAAGTTTGGTATTTGATTGGGAGTTTTTAATTTGTTCTTTCTCTAGCTTTTTTAGTTGTAAGCCCAATTCATAGATTTTCTCTTTCTCTATTTTATGCAAATAAGCATCTAGAGATATAAAATTTCCCCTTATTACCACTTTGGCTGTATCCCACAGATTTTGGTATGTTGTCTCATTATTGTCATTCTCTTGGATGAAATTAGTAATTGTGTCTGTAATTTGCTGTTTCACCCATTTATTCTTTAGGATGAGATTTTTTTAGTTTCCAATTGCTTTTTGGTCTATTTTCTCCTGGCCTTATATTGCATGTGATTTTTATTC
Source organism: Myrmecobius fasciatus (assembly GCA_023553655.1). NCBI lineage: Eukaryota > Metazoa > Chordata > Mammalia > Dasyuromorphia > Myrmecobiidae > Myrmecobius > Myrmecobius fasciatus. The sequence goes on from JAJPUD010012273.1 coordinate 12,159, forward strand.
CGTCATGATCTGAAAAAAAATACATTTACTATTTCTGCCTTCCTGCATTTGATTTTGAGGTTTTTGTGTCCTAACACATGGTCAATTTTTGTATAAGTTCCATGGACTGCTGAGGAAAAAAATAAAACTCCTTTCTGTCTCCATTTAATTTCCTCCAAAAATCTATCATACCTAACTTTTCTAACATTTTGTTTACCTCCTTAACTTCATTATTTATTTTGTGGTTTGATTTATCTAGTTCTGAGAGAGGGAGGTTGAGATCCCCCACTATTATAGTTTTGTGTCTATTTCTTCTTGCATCTCTCTGAACTTTTCTTCTAGGAATTTCCATGATATACTACTTGGTGCATATAAGTTTAGTATTGATATTGCTTCATTGTCTTTGATACCCTTTAGCAAAATATAGTTTCCTTCCCTGTCTCTTTTAATTAGATCTATCTTTGCTTTTACTTGATCTGAGATCAGGATTGCTACCCCTGCTTTTTTTTGTTCACCTGAAGCATAATAGATTCTGCTCCAGCCTTTTACCTTCACCCTGTATGAGCCTCTATACTTTAGATGTATTTCTTGTATACAACATATTGTTGGATTCTGGCTTTTAATCCAGTTTGCTATCCACTTCCACTTTATGGGAGAGTTCATTCCATTCACATTCACAGTTAAAATAACTAATTCTGTATTTCCTGCCATCTTATTTACCCTAGTTTATGCTTTTCTCTTTCCTATCCCCTTTTCCTCCTCCCTAGTATTTTGCTTTTGATAACCACTTCCCTCAAACAATCCTTCCCCTTTAGAGCCTCACCCCCTTTTTTACACCTTTCTTAATTCTTCTGTTTTCCCTTCTATTAGTCTATTCCCTTTCTTTTCCCCTTTCCCTCCTATTTCCTTATAAGATAGGACAAGTTTCTTTTTGATACCCAATACGTCTATTATTCCCTCAGAGCCAAATCTGATGAGATGAAGATTAACACAATTCTCATTCCCTTCCCTTTTCCCCCCTCAATCATTATAGGTTTTCTTTGCCTCTACATGTGATGTAATTTCCCTTCTTTTACCTCCTTTTCCTTTTCTTCCAGTGTTATCCCTTTTCTACCTCTAATTTCTTTTTCAGATTATCATATCATAATAATCATAAAATCACAATAATCATATCACAATAATCATAATGTAATAATAAAACCATAAAATCAACCCTCATTCTATAAGTATCCATAACGTAAGTTCTCAAGTATCCATAATGTAGTTCTCAAGGGTTTTTTTTTCCTTGTTACCTTTTTATATTTCTCTTGTGTTCTGTGTTTGTAGATCAAATTTTTTGTTCAGTTCTAGTCTTTTCAGTAGAAATAGGTGGAATTCTCCTATATCATTGAATGACCATCTTCTTCCCTGGAAGATAATGCTCATTCTAGCTGGATAACTTATTCTTGGCTGTAATCCAAGTTCCTTTGCCCTTCAGAATATCTGATTCCAGGCCCTTCGATCCTTTAAAGTGGAAGCTGCTAGGTCCTGTGTGATCCTAATTGTGGCTCCCCAATATTTAAATTGTTTCTTTCTGACTTCCTGCAAAATCTTTTCCTTGGTATGATAGTTCTGAAATTTAGCCACAATATTCCTGGGGGTTTAATTTTTGGGTTTCTTTCAGGAGGCGATTGGTGGATTGTTTCAATAGTTATTTTGCCTTCTGATTCTAAAATATCAGGGCAGTTTTCTTTTATGATTTCCTGGAAGATAGTGTCTAGGTTCTTTTTTTCATCATGGCTTTCAGGAAGCCCTATAATCCTTATATTGTCTCTCCTAGATCTATTTTCCAGATCAGTTGTTTTTCCTAGGAGATAGTTCATGGTTTTTTTCTCTTTTCATTTTTTTATTTTTGTTTGACTGATTCTTGAAGCCTTGATGAGTCATTCACTTCCATTTGTTCGATTCTAATTTTTAATGTCTTATTTTCTTCAGTTACTGTTTTTAATTCCTTTTGTAATTGACCAATTACATTTTTTGTTCATTGCATTCTTTTTCTATTTTGTCCATTTTATTTTGCAGTGATCTCATTTCATTTCCCCATGTTTCTTCTAACTTGCTTTTAAGATTCTTTATGCAATCTTCAAAGAAAGCCTTGTGACATGGAGTCCAGTTTATGTCTCTCTTTGGGGCTTTTTCTGGAGTTGCTTTACCTTTAAGAACCTCAGGATTTGAAGTCTGTTCTTCCCTCTCTCCATAAAAGCTGTCTATGGTGAAAGCTCTTTTTGTTTTTTTCATTCTTTTTTTTTTTTAAGGTGTGAGGTCTGTTCAAGGCAAAGGAGAGACAGCTGCTTTAATTTGCCCTGGGGCAGTTCTGCTGATTGAGTTATTTCAGGTGCTGGGCAGTTCTGCTGATTGAGTTATTTCAGGTGCTGGGCAGTTCTGCTGATTGATTGATTGCTTTAGGGTGCTGTGTAATGGCAGCTAGGTCCGGTGCTCATCAGGGGTTCAGTGGTTCACAATCCATCCCCCACAAAAGGCAGATTTTCCAAACCACCTGCTTACAATCAGGACAGATTGGCCCAAGAGGCCCGTGTGTGTGTGTGTGTGTGTGAAAAGCACAAAACTCTGACCCCTGTTCCAGCTCCCTGTGCTGCAGTCTGGGTTCAGCAGTCCACCCCCCTGCCCAATTAAAACAGACTTGTTTTGAAGTTCTTCCAGAGTATCTTCTTCTAGAAATGTGTTGTCCTCCAGATATTGTGTTTTTTTTTACTTCAAAATCAGTCTAGAGTCTTCATATGTTGTTGGTTTGAGGGAAGGTTAGAGGAGGTTAGAGAGACTCCTGTCTGATCTCTGCCATCTTCTATAATTTTTAATAATAGATTTTTATTTTTCAAAATACATGCAAAAATAGTTTTCAACATTCACCCTTGCAAAACCTTGTGCTCCCTATTTTTCTCCCTCCCCTCCTCTCCCCTAGACAGCAAGTAATCCAATATAAACATATGCAATTCTTCTCAACATATTTTGTGGTATATAGGTATGATGGAATACTCATGCTATAAGAAACTAGGAGCTAGGTGGTTTCAGAAAACCTGGGAACTTATATGAAGTGATGCAAAGTGAAATAAGCAGAACTAAGAAAACACTAGTTAGCAGCAGCAATATTGAAAAATGATCAACTGTGAATGATATAGCCATTCTCAGCAATGCAACACCCCAAGACAATCCCAAAAGATTGATGATGAAAAATGTTTGCTGCAGCAAGATAACTATAAATATGTATACATATATTGGATTTAACATAGTTCACATGTATTGGACTCCCTGCCATCTAGGGAAGGGGATGAGAGGGAAGGAGGGAGAAATTTGGAACAAGGTTTCACAAGGGTCAATGTTGACAAATTACTCATGCATATGTAATGTAAATTAAAAGCTTTAATAAAATAAAAAAGAAAAATATTTGCCACCTCCATGGAAGGAACTGATGCGAAGTCTGAAGGCAAATGAAACATACTTTTTTTTTTAGTTTTGCAACATAACTAATATGGAAATGATTCCCATGACTGTAGATGTATCATCCATATTAAATTGCTTGCCTTCTCAAAGATGGTGGAGGGGAGGAAGAGAGAATTTGGAATTCAAAATTTTAAAAATATTAAAAGTTGGAAAAAAAATTTTTTAATTAAAGCTTTTTATTTGTATAACATATGTATGGGTAGTTCCCCAGCATTGATCTTTACAAAGCTTTCCATTACAAATT
>JAJPUD010012273.1:16279-50155 GCA_023553655.1 Myrmecobius fasciatus
CCCTTTCCCTCCTCTAAGATCTCTTTGGGATATAGGCCCAGTAGAAACACTGCTGGGTCAAAGGGTATGCACAGTTTGATAACTTTTTGAGCATAGCTCCAAATTGCTCTCCAGAATGGTTGGATCCGTTCACAGTTCCACAGTTGGAAAAAATTTTAAGAAAACACTGCAGAAGTCAGTAAAATTGTATTAAATTTTGCATAACTTCACATATGCCTTCTCAATGAGGGGTAGTGTGGGGAGGGAGAAAATCTGCAACTCACAAATTTAAAAACAAATGTAAAAAATAGTTTTATATATAATTGGGAAAAATAAATGGGGAAGGGAGTAAATCTATATATTAATTCTGTTATGTGCCAGGCAATGAGCTATATTGGGGATACACAAAGAAACAAAAGACAATAATTCCTGACTTCAAAGAGCTTACAATCTGATGGAAGGGTTAACCTACAAATATACACAATCTATATAGAGGATAACCGGGTAATTCACAGAGGAAAGGCGGGTGGGGGGGGGAGGGGGGAGAGGGGTGGCGGGTGCGGGGGTGGGGATGGGAAGCGGGTAGGGAGGGCCTCCTGGAGAAGGTGGGACTTGAAGGAAGCCAGGTCAGGAGTCAGGAGAACATGCCAGGCCGGGGGATGGTCATGGTCAGATGGCCAGGGTGATTCGGGGGTCCTGGTCACGGAACAGCCAGGAGGCTGAGGTCGGGGATGGCACAGCACGTGTTGGGGAGGAAGAAAGCTGGCAAGGCGGGAAGGGGTTGGGTCACGCAGGCTTCGAATGACGGAGCACTTTGTGTTTGCTCCTGAGAGGGACAGGAAGCCACGGTTGTGGGGGGAGGTCACGTGACAAGACAAGTACTTTAGAAAAATCACTCCCGTGGAGGATGGACTGCACCGGGGAGGGGCTGGAGGCAGTTCCTGCAGTAGTCAAGGTGTGGGATGACGAATACAGAGACCCGGAGGAGGGGAAGAGGCAGCTAGGGTAAGGAGACGTTAGTAAACAAACGAAGGGAGATCGCGCGGTTCCTACTAACACGCCTGACGCCGCGCACGCGCACACGGCCTACCCGAGTCTCAGCTTTCCCTGGGGTGGGACCTGGCCTGAGATTGGCACTTCCCTGTCCAACCTAGCTACTTCCTCTTCCGGAGACAGGGGTCAATCAAGGCGGCGGGAAATAATAGCGCGCCTCCTTTCCCTCCGCCCCGGGTACGGGCGAGTCGGAGGCCATGGCGACTTCGTGGAAACCCGTTTTGCAGCCCTGGATCCGGGATCTGCTCCTCGGGCTGGAGCCCGGACAGAGCTCGGGGCCAGAGGGAAAGGGAGAGGGGCTCGGGCAGCTGCTAGAGGTAAGGGAGCAGAGAGGGATCTAGTGTCTTCCAAGCGTGGAGCCTAGAGTTAAAGGGAAAAACGTGATCAGAAGCTCCAGGGGAGAGGAGGAGGCATTGGGTGAGAGGCGTGACCAATAGGGCGATCGATGTTAGAAGAAAAAGGGTTATTGGATGGCCCGGTCAGAACCTTTGGGCGAGTGGTGTTTGTCTTGGGGCAGGAGAGGCGGGGCTTGCTGGGACTAGGAAGAAGCCATTGGGCAAGGGATGTGGTTATGGGCGAGACCACCTGTTTGGGGCGTGACTATTGCGGTCCGTAAAAAAACCCATTGGATCCGATAGGGTCGTGGAGAGTGGGCGGAACCATGGGGGCGTGGTTATTCCTCTTTCTAAAGAGGCCCATTGGACCAGGGAGTGTAGTTGTAGGCTGAGGGGGCGAGCTCCCCTGTTGGGGGCGGAGCCATAGTAACCTGCTGTGATCCCTGCAGGTGATTGAGGAAGCCGAGCCTGAAGGGAACCTGGAGCTGCTTGGTGGAGAGGCCTCTGCCATCCTGCTGGTGACCGATGGGACCCACAGTGTGCATTGCCTGGTGACCCCCGAGGCCCTGCGCACGGCTGCCTGGTGAGCGGCCCTGGCTGGATTGCAGGTTCCCACGTGCGGCTGGAGGGGCGCGGGGTATGGGGCGGAGAGGGGTCCCCGGGACTTGTCTGAGGGCTCTTGGTGAAGGGTGGTCTGACGTGGGCACTCCTACAGGGAAGAGAAGCCCTTTGGTTTTAGGAGGGCAGTGGGCCGGCTGCTTCTGCTGCAGGACTTCCAGGTGTGTGTTCAGGAGGTGGCTGACACTTTGCAGGTGAGCGGGGTTGGGGGCTGGGGGCTGCTGGCTGCTGGGGAGTAGGTCCTGAAGGCTTCATCTCTGCCTCTTCTTCCACCCTCACAGGGGAATGGGGAATTCTGCCTATGGGTGCATCGCTTCATCCTGATGCCCACCGAGCTCCCCAGGGAGGGGGTAACAAGCTGGTGAGGGGTTCCCTTTCCAGACCCCTTCCTTGTTCTGACCATTTTTCATCTCCTCTCTCCCCTGCGTGGATTTCCTTCAGTGCCACAGTCCCCAATAATCTCATTTTGGGGGTGGGTGGAGCTCCCCTCTCCTCCTGATCTATAATCCTCACCCTTTTTCCTCAAGACTCTCTCTTCCCCAGCTGAGCCTTGTTCCTTCCCAACCCTATGCCTCAGAGTCCTAATCTTCCCTTCTCCTCTTAGTCTTTCTGTTCCCTCACTGACCTGCATTACCCAGGGGAGGAGGAGAATCCCTAGTAACTGATCTTATTGTTACTTTAGTAACTGGGACCCAGCTGTTCGGAGAAAACTTCAGGAATATAGAAAGTGAGTATGTGCTTGGAAGAGGAGGAGGTGGGAAGAGCTTTAAGGGAGACTGGGGGGGCCCAGGAGTGGCTCTATCTCATCTTAAGCAGCTGGAAAGCTTTGTGGGGGGCCTGGGATCCTAGGGCCCACTAAGGCCCAGGTCTTCTGCTCTGTCCCTACAGGCACCATGAAAGGGAGAGGACCTCCCCTAACATAGGTACCCCTGGGAGTCCTGATGGGGGAGGGGGAGGGATGGACTAAAAGAAGAAGGGAGACATTTGTCTTCGCTTCCTCACTCAGACCCATTCTCTGCCAGATCGAAGTTCTACGTTGTCCCAGTTGCTGGAAGAGATGTGTGAAGACCGAAGGAGCCTGCTAAGCTGTCAGGCCCAAAGCTGCTTGGAGCTGGGGGGCTCCCAAAGGGGTTGTCTTCCCCTTACTCGATGGGAAGCCTCTCGAAGGAAAGCCCAGGTCAGTTTGCAGAAGGTTGGGGGAAGGGGTGTGATGGTAGGGACAAGAGAGGTGCCCTGGCCCAACAGGAGGAAGGGGCAGTGAGCAGCTCATCTCTCATAAGAAGTGGAGCCACCAGGGACCAGAGGGATTTCATCTCATTTATAGAAAAGGGCCTTGGGTACAGAGGAAGTCACTTCTTTCCCCAATTTCAAACTGTCCCCCACAGGGAGAAGCCGTGTTCACTGTCTCAGGTCTGAGGCTGCATATTAGTGCAGAGGAGGAGGACACCCTTCAGAACCTGAGGGCAGGTCAGGGACCCTTCGGGGGAAAAAGGTGAGGGGGCTCAGGGTCTGCGGATGAAGATGAGGTGCTCACCCCATCTTCTCTTTTCCCTCTTTGTCTTCCCCATCTCAGTTTCTGAAAACAGCCCCGACTGTCAGAGCTTGGAGAGGACCCCGCCAGACCCTTGGCAATTGCTCCCAGCCCTGTCCTTGACGCAGTCCTCTTCTTCTTCCTCTTCCTATGTAGGTAGGTAGGAAGCCAGGAAGAGGGGGCAGGGCATCAGGGTGGCTGCCGTCTCTCCTCCCCCTTCCCCGAGCCTTAGACCCTTCTCTCTCCTGTCATTGCCAGAAGCCCTGGACTGTTTGCCCTTCTCGGCGGAGGGAAGTCCGAGTCAGCTGAAGGATAGCTTCATCGCCAGCCAGAAATCCCCTGCAGGGTGCAGGGAGCCCATTGACCTGTCACCTCTGCTCTTTCAGGGCAGTGGGTCTCCTTGTATCCAGACTGCTTATTCCCAGGATCCACCACAGGATCGGCTCCATCCAACTCTTCCTTCTTCGTCCCAGGCATCAACCAGTGTCTCCAGGGACGAATGGGAAATCCCCAGAATAGGTGGCCCCCAGCAGCCCCTTGAAGCCTTGTCGAGGACGAGAGCTAGGACTATGGTTAGGGGAAGGGGAAGAAAGGACAGACCAGAAAGCCGGAAGCCCAGCCTGGAGTTTGTGAGCAAGAGAGCCAAAAGCATCATCTGGGCTCCACAGAGCATTTCTTCCAACGACTCCAGCCCAGGAGAAGGCCCGGCCCCAGCCAGGGTGAGAGCTGGCAGAAGACCCTCCCTACTGGAGCACATTGGAGAGGGAAGAGGCTTTGGATTAGCTGACCGTAATTGGAAGGGGGCTTCGCCCTCACCTCCTCCCTTTTTCCCATAGGTCCCTCCAGAGACCCATCTGGACGGCTCCCCCTTTCAGTACAAGTACCCGGAGCCCTGCGTCCATCTCTGTTCCCAGGTTTTAGCGACCAGGTCAGTATCTGCCAGCCTTCCAGTGGGGAGTTCCTCTCCTGGCCTGTCAGCCCTAGCCCTAACCTCTGACCTCTTTTCTCACAGACTCTGCCCATCACTCCTGGACTGGGCCAGACAGGTCCTGACAGAGGCCGATCTGGTGGAGGTGGGAGAGCTCTGATGTCCCACAGACAATGCTGCCTTGGGGGCCAGGGTTAATAAAAAGAGCAGAACTGCAGTCCTTGTCTCCTTCTTTTGGTGCAGAGGAAGTGCCTTGGGAAGGTGGTCAGTCCCCCCACCCCCGGCCCAGGGAGGCCACAGCTAGGACGAGGTTTGAGTTTTTTAATAAAATAATCTCATGCGGCCAAAGGTATGAGGGTGGAGGGCAGGGTCAGGGGCTAGGGGTGTCAGGGGCTTGGCTGCCCACTCTTTGGTCTGTGGCTAGGGGAGCGGTGGTCAAGGGGTTGGACTCCAGGCCGGCAGGCACCTCTGGGGGCAGCTCATCTGGTGGCAACGGCAGCCGGGGCTCTGTGCTCGTGGCTGACCCTGCAGATGGGACATACAACATGCTTGGGGCTGGCTCTGCTGACCCTCCACCCCTAGCTTGCTGGCCTTAGTCCCTCTACCCCATTCCCCGCCTCTTTACCCAGGCTCGGTGATGATGAGGGCTCATCAATTCGGGGACGACGTTTGAGGACAGGAGAGCGCTGTAGCCGCAGGGGCAAGTCTCTGATGGGAGACGTGGCTGCCGGGGTGAAAATGGGAAGCTCAGGGTACTCCTGGAGGTGGGGGCGATCCCAGCCCCTCCCTCCTGGCTCCAGCATACCCCTGCATTGCCCTCTCTGCCCTCACCTGCCGGGGTCTGGAGCTGTTCCTCGTGCACAGACACTGCTCTCCGGGTGGCCAAGACAGCTCGGGGCTTCAGGTGATTGTCTGGACGTTGTGGTGAGCATGGAATGAGACGCGCAAGGGCTTTGCAGACTTCCAAATGCTGCCTGCTACTATGTGGTGCTTTCTAATACCCACCCCAGCCCGTCCCTCTCTGCTGGCTTCTTGAAGCTGGGCTCTCCACATTGCCACTCCGCCATGCTACTTCAGGCTCTCATCTAGATGTCAATAGATGATATACCTCTCTCCCTCAGGCAGATTGCCAGAATGATTAATAATGATCTTAACAGATCCTTATGAGTAAGTCCCCTTCTCAGGATTTTCAGTGGCTCTTCACTGCCCACAACATCCTGTCTGCCCTTCAAGAGCCTGGCGGGCAAGGCCCTCCATGATGGAGCCTCTGGGCCCATCCAGCTGTCCCACCAGCCTTTCCAGTCCTACTTCTAGCTGTTCTGGCTCATGGCACTCTTATCTGTTATCTCCATCTGCCCAATTCCTACTCCTCTGTCCAAGACAGCTCATCTCTAGTGCGACGTAAGCCTTGAAAAATGCTTTGCTACCAACCCTTGCTCCCAGAGGCCCTGTTTATTTTCCCCCTCTTACTGCTATGGCTGAGGTTAAAAGGTAGCCAAGTCCAAAGTCACTGCCTCTCTGAGGCTAGATCCACTTCATCTCAGTGATGGTCTCTGTATTTGGTCTGCTCTGGTGTAAAGTGGTGAGGACACGTCCTGGCATGTATCATTCTCCAAATGTAACACAAAATGCCCCACTATGGACTGATCTTGAGTGGGCAGAGACCCTTTTCTGACTCTTGGCCCCCTAACCTGCCTGGCTGCTGTTTAGAGAGCTTTTGAGCTAGGGGTGTCCCCTGGCCATACCTTCGCTCCTGGTTCCCAGGGCGGTGTCCTGGGTGAACTGGCCGTTCCCGGCATTGCTGGCTCTTCGGGGGGACAGTCGAGGAGATGGCATGGGACTAGGACAGGGGCTTGGGAAGCTGGGCTCAGGCTGAAGCAGGTTAGGGGAGGGTGTCCGGGGTCCTGGCTGGTCCCAGCCCTTCCCCCTGAGCTCTGCATTCAGCTGCCGGCCCAGGGCCTTCCAGGCCACAGGCTCCGGCCCCCGACCTCCTGGTCCTGGACGGCATGATGAGTCTGAGCAGGGAGAAGAAGGGGGTGAGGGAGGGAAGCGGAAGTCAGACCTATTAAACTGTCATCAATGTCATTGGACATTGGAAAGGACACCAAATTTTGCAGACAGACTTGGGTGGGGCAGGGCAGTGAGAAGTGCCATGGGCTGGGAAGTGGTTTGGAGAGGGACAGAGATGCTCGTGCCTTCGGAGAAGTTCCCCCCTCCCCACCTACCTGCAGACACTGAGTGGGTTCGGGACTTGAGGGACAGGGGAGGCGACTCAGCTGAGCTGTCCATGATGTCTCCTGGGAAACGAGGGTTGAATGGTCGAAATTCTGAGGTCTTCTTGTCTTCCAGCCTACATCCCAGGGTTCCCTCCCCCTTCTTCCATTAGCCTGCTTCTGCCACCCTGCTCTTGGGCTGGAGGTAGGGGTGAGGAAGGAAACCTTCTGGCCAAACTGGCAAGGGGGGCTTTGACCCAAACCCAGGCCCCCCCCCCTGCTCCCTGCAGAGGCCCCACTCACCATCTGAGCCGGCTTTCTTTATCTCCCCGTCTTTGCTCTGGGGGAGAATAAGGATAGTGAATCATCCTGCCAGGGGGGCACTTTTAGCCCCAACGTGACACCCCAGGGTGGCGAGCCTCCCATAGGTCGCTCCTCTGGTCCTGTATGTCACACTGTTTTCCCCTTCCCACCCTGGCCAGTGCTGCCCTGCACAGAACCCCCCCCCCTCCCCAGCCTCCTCCTGCTCACCTGCTTCCTCTTGCTGTCTCCTCCTCCACCTCCCCTGCCCACACCAATCCGCTGCAGCATGACATGGACTCGCTGCTCGAAGGACGGAGGCATCTCTGTGTCTCCCCGCTCCAATGGCCGTCGCTGTGGGGATCGGGAGGAGTCAGGAAGCTCTAGGAGAGGGGGGGCAACCCCCTTCACCTGCTCATATGCGGGCCCCAAGCCCCCACCCAGGGCCTCAGCTTGGGGGAAAGAGGGCACTTCACCAAGAAGGGGAAGACAGGAACCCAATCTCCAGGTTTGTGGGAAGAGAAACGGGAGCTGGAGTGGGGGCCTTCACCTTCTCCTGCCGCCCACCTAGGGCCTCTTCCTCATCTGCAGAAAGCAGGATCATAGAATGCGCTTTGCCTTCTCTGGCATAACGGGGCCGACTCCTACGGGCGGGATCCGGCGAGCAGCTGGGTACTCCCTCCAAAGTCCCTTCCATGCCAGGTTCCTCTGCTCGGCCAGGCCGGCTAGGTGGGCGTAGAAGGTCACTGAATGTGGCTTTCCGGGTTCGAGGAGGGGCCCCGGGGCTGCTGTCAGGCTCGGCCCGAGACCCCCGAGTTGATCGCGGCTTTTTGAAGGCAAAAAGGGTGCCCAGCTTTTTCCGTAGTGTTCGGGAACTGACAGGAGTCCCAGGTTCAGGGACTGCATCCCGGGGGGACCACCTGTGGGAACGGAGTCAAGTAGTATGGGTGGGATCATAGGAGAGAGAGCTCCCAGGATCCCCCTGGTCTTAAAAGCAAGAGAGCTGACTAGCCCAAGGGGCCCCTTCCAGCTCCCACACTACTCCTCCATTCAGTCCCAGCCCTAGGGAACTCCCGGGCCTGCCTGGACCTTCCTAACTAGCCTGCTCCTGGTTCCAATCATTACCAGGCAAGGTCCCCTCCGATGCTAATTACTCTTAGCTGTTTCTTTCAATCACGGCCATTTCTAGCTCTAGTAACTTCCAGCTGTAGTTACTCCCAGGCCTGGCTAATGCCAGCCTCAGTGCTTGGCACGGAGTAAATGCTTAATAAATGTATTTATTGAGTGACTGAGGTTCCTGGCCACTCCCAGAAATGGCCACTTCCAATCCCCATTTCTCCTGGCCTCAGACATTCCTGTCAGTCAATAAGCATTTATTAATCACCTACCACAGAGGCACTTGGCTAAATAATGGAGGTTCAAAACAAGGTAAGAAACAAGAGACCAGTGCCACTCTATTGAAGAATGGGGGTGAAGAAGGTGGGAGTAAGGGGTAAGAAGACTGAAAAGGTAGCAAAGGAGCCAAGGTATGAAAGGCTTGAAAAATTGAACAGAAGAAGGTACATTTGGTCCTGAAGGAGCCCTGGAATTGACCGAATAGGTAGCCACCTGGTTAGACTTGTTCCATTTGACTAGATTGTTCAATCCATGATTGGTGGTGACTAAAACAAAGGTCGTTTTTAGCCCTCAAAACTCCCCCAGGCCTGAATAATCCCAGCCCCTCTGGCTCCCAGCTGGAGGCAATCCCACCTCCTGGTCCCAAGCACACCCAGCTGCAAGCATTTCCAGGCCTGGCTCATAGTCAAGGTCCCTTCTAGCCAGTCCCCTTCTCTTATCCTTTGTCACTTTTACCCCTGATTGCTCCCCAACCCAGGCCCCACTTACAGTCTCTCTTGGTGGATCAGTCTCTTGGAGAAGAATTCATCGACACCCTCGTCCACACGGGCATTGAGCCCATTCTCCTCCTCAGGCACAACAGGAGGTACCTGGGGGCACAGGGCACCTCAGGAACTCAACTAAGCCTCCTTCCCTCCCAGGCCAAATTTCTGGGCCAGGAAACCTGGAGCAGAAGCAGGGAGAGCCCCTGGCAGGGAGTGGTATGACTAGTGCCCGCCTTTCCCACCTCCTGGGGACCCTCTGGTTTTGGGTAAGGCAGATGCCAAGGGGCAAGGTGGGGAGATGGGTAAGAGGAAGACCACAAGCGATGCCCACCGTCACCTCCATCACAAACAGTCGGACACATGAAGCCCATCACCTGCACACAAGGCACACGTTCAGTTATCCAGCCACACAGTGCTAGTCATGCATTCACATACACTGTCACATTCATGGCACCATTCACATACACCCACAGATATAATCATACACAACCAAAGGCACATTCATACTCAGAGTCACCCACGATTCCTACCTCCCCAGCACCCAGTTGGAGAGCCAGCCTTTGCTCCGAACACTTCCCTGCAGTCTTTCCCCTCTATCCCTCAGCCCCCCCCCCCCCTTTTCTCTTTTCTCCTCCTGCTGCGTCAGAATGGCTGGGGAGATTTCAGCCTTCTCTTTCCACTTTCCCCTTCCATCTGTTTGCTGCAAAGGCGCCCTACTCGGCACCATTACATGGCTGACCCACGTGGTGGATGATCCCCCGGTTTCTTGGCAGCCCAAGTCTCCTCCCCACCTCTCCAATTCTTCTTGGTCCCCACATCCAACCTCCCCCTCAATTTCCCAGAGCTCCAGGCCAGGCAGGTGGGGGAGGGAGGGAAAAGGCAGGCAGCAGAGGGCAGGAACCATAGGGCATGGGGACCTTGTGGAGAGAGAGATGCAGGGCCCTGTCCTTGTCAGGGTCCATGGGCTAGCAGCCCAGCGGTGGGGAAGGAGCCACTCTCATCCCTTTTCTCACATCTGGAGCCTATGAAGCCCCCAAACTGGAGACTAAAGCGGGGTCACAGTGGTTTCAGACACTGGGTAGAGGCAGCGTGTTGGAAGAGGAAGGAGGCTGGGCTAGGAAGCTCGGGGCTCTAGAGGCAGTTTCAGGGCAGCAAGGAGGGCCAAGGAGGCTTTTCTCCCTCACACCTCAAACTCCCACCCACACGATAACGTAGGTTTTGTGTGTATTTTGTGTTTGTGCAGGGAGGGTATTGATTTCCTAGATTTCAGAGCTCCAGCTCCCAGGCTCTGTCCTTCTTTCACTGCCCAGGCCTAGTATCCATTGCCTCGAGAGATGAGTTGGAAGCAGACACAGCCTCCAGCATCTCCATGTTGGCCAGGTCACTTGTCTTATCTTATTAGTCTCCTTTCCTTCCTCCCTCCCTGCCCAGGCTGAGCAGCCAGGCCTTAGAAGTGTGTACACATCTCACTATCACCAGGAACACCTTCTCAGTTACGAATCCCTTTCCTGCTCTCCAGGCCCCATCCAGGAGGCCAGGCCCCCCCAAGTTATGTAGCTCCTGCTCCCTGCCTCCTTACGCCGTCCCCCTCACCTGCCTAGCCTTGCGCTGCGACTGTGGGAATATGAGGGGGAGGCCCGAGGAGTTGAAGAGGGGGCTGGGAAAAGCCAGAGGGACTGAGTGGGGACCTTCCTCCCGGTGGGTCAGCCTTGCATGAAGGCTAGGGGAGGCTGTCAGAACCAGGAGTGGCAACTTTAGGCACCTTGGGAACCTTTCCTGGACTCCAGTTTCTACATCACACACACACACACACACACACACATGTCCCCTTCCAGGAACAAAGAGTCAAATACATGGTAACCCATCCGCTCATGGACAGCAGTCACACCCACACCCTGACATGCCAGAAACAGGTCCCGGACCTGGACTCCCTTCCCTCAGTCCTCCACTCACACACAGTCACACTCAAACATACACAGGGACACACAATCACACATGGCCTCCCAGTCACTTGTACATAGCTCCATACACTTACCTGCACTGCCTCCCACAAAGTCACAGCCTGTTTTACCTACAGTAACACGGACATAAGCCCCCTCCCCCATCCTCCCCAGCAACTCCCTCTCCCAGCTAATTTACCATCCAGTTCGTTTGAGGTCTGTCACCACAGCAACCTTGAGACCCCCCCCCCCAGCCCCGCATACTTCTCGGGGTCGGGTGCTGCCAGCGGGAGGGCTGAAGTGGCCAGAGAGACGAGGAAGCCTCCCCCAGGGGGGAGGGGAGGCCGAGGCAGCGCTTGGGGGGCATTCTGCACTCCTGGCCCCTGGTCCCGATCCCTGGCCGGGCGGCGTCAGAGACATCCTGCATCTCCTCCCGCATCCCTGGGCCAGGAAGCTCCAGGAGCATCCCCGCCAGCATCTTCCTAGCCGTTCCCTCCCCCCCGCCCAACCCCTGCATCCCTGGGCCGCAGGGCCGAGCTCACCTGGACCTTGCTGGGCGGCTGGTGGTGACGGCGGCGGGGCCTTGGCCTGGCCCGGGTGGGGTGGTCCAGCGGCTGGCTGGCAAGCGGCAGGTCCATGTGGAGCTGCGGGACTGCGGGGAGCGGGGTCGGGACCGGGCCAGGCTGGGACGAGACTGGGGCGCTGCTGCTAAGAGACGGCCCCGCCCGCTGCCCGCCGGGCTCTGCATCCTCTCCCTGAGCCGCCAGCTCGGGCTCCGGCTCCGGCTCCGACTCCGGCTCCAGCTCCGGCTCCTCCGAGGGACCTGCGGGGAGGGGGGAGAGAGGACTGAGGGCAGCAAGGGAGTGTGTGTGGGGGGGGGGGCGGAGAACCCCGCCCAGGGCGGAGGGAAAGGCACCTCCCCCTCTCAGCCCCTCTTCTCCCGATCGGCCCGAGGGCGCTGTCCTGGGTGCTGAAGCCGCTCAGGCCTGGGCCCCCCTAAGGGATGCAGCCGCCACTCCCTGAGTTAGAAGGGATAGGAAGGGCGGACCTGGTCCCGGATTAGGGCGGGATGCCGGGCTGGGCCGGAGCAGAACGACCCAAGGACCCGACTGGGCATCGCCACCATGACCACCCCTCCCCCAAGGCAGCATTCTCTGAGAATTTGAGCAGGTAGATGAGACTGAGACCAGATCCTAACTGGAGATCCCCTCCCCACCAGACTCATCCCTCACCTCCCAACGCTTATCACCCAGTCCCTCCCAGTGCTACAGCTGATCAATAGTGGGGGAAGGGAGGCTGAACTAGTCCTCATCTTCTGTCCTGTTCATGATTCAAGGGCCCTAGAGGAAAAGATCCCTAAGGACCAAGTATTCGGGCCTGAGCAGTGCCCATTCAGTCACAGGCACAAAACTCTCTCTGCAAGGCTTGCCCTCAAGATAGGTATTCTCTGCGGGGAGGGAACCCCCAAACCTCATTCCTACTCCATTCCCCTCCCAAGTGATTGCTGAGGAACCGGGGACCCAGGCCTTACTTCGGACAGCAGGGGTCGGCCGGATGCTCTGATTGTGTTTATTTCTCCTCCACTGGGCCACTTTGTCCTGGGATGGGGAAGGAGAATGACAGGACCAGGCCTCAGCCCATCTGCCTCAGCACAGAAGGTCTCTGGGGGAGGAGGTGGGCAGAAGGTCTGGAGGCTCCGTTCATGCCTCCCTGAAGACTGGAGCAACTCTAAAAAGGGAATTCTGAGAGGCTCAGTCAAGCTCTGCTAGACTCTTAGAACAGGAAGGGACCTTGGAGATCCTCCAGGCCAGGGTTTCTTAACCTGCATTTTGTGGATTTGTTTTAAAGAATATTTTGATAATTATATTTTAGTAGAATCAGTTTCCTTTGCATCTTCTGACTTTTATTCTGTGTATTAAAAACAGGATTCTGAGAAGGGGCATTATCAGACTGCTGCTAAAGGAAGTCATGGCAGAAAGACTCCCAGATCTGGTCCAACTCACTCGTTTGACAGATGGGGCAAATAAAGTCAGGAAGTAGATGCTATTTTCAGAGTAGTCACTGTGCTCTGGGAGCAGAGGGAACTGTGCCCAAAATCTTGTGTAAGTGGGTGGAAAGGAGAGGCATGGGCTGGTAGAGGAAAAAAGCAAAGTTACTTGAATACCCTGTGGGCTGTCTTGGCTTACCTCCTCCAGAAGACAAGACCCAGGTCACAGATGTAGTAAGTGGCAAAGGGACTTAGAGATCAGGTTGTCTTGAGAATTCAGATGATTTAGGAATTCACCAGTGGGAATTTAAGGGACTGAGAATTAGTTTTGTAATTTTTGATTATTGCTCATGTGAGATATACTGAGGAGTGGGTATGGGACCTGTCCTCCTTTCCTTGGAGAATTCAGACCATCAGGGATCCTGCCTTGCTGATAGGGAAGGGGAGCTCATGAGAGAAACTACTTACCTCCCCCAGGGAAGAGAGGCCTTCTGTCTCCCCATCTCCAGGACTTCTATCTCCCCTATGTAATAGCGTCCCACTCTTCCTGGCCCCTGCTTCAGCACTGTCTGTGAGAAGCAGGGAAGGGGGTGCTTCTGATGTGTGCTGGGATAAGCTTTCCACCTAAAACCAGTAAGACAGTGCCCTAGAGTGGTTCCCAAAGACCACAGAACAGGGTAGAAGCAGTTATCAATTCTTGAGTTCTGGGGGGCAGTTGTTTTCTGGCAATGTCTACTCTTCAAGGGGGCACTGGCCAGTGGAAAGAAGGACCAGTGACAAGAGGAAGGAGTGGAGGCATTTAGCTCCATGTAGATCTCACTTGGAGACCCCACACAATAGATTTAATCACAGGGATGACAAGGGAGCTGTGGAGAGCCCACATGAAGTCCTCTCCTCCAACCTTAGTTCCTCTCTCTTTTTTCCCCTGCCAGTTCCTTCTCCCACCAAGGTTCCCTTCCTCTCCCCAGACTCACCAGTCGATTCTGGGCAGCACTCAGATCCTCCACTACCTGGGCAATGATTCGCTCTGCAGCAGCCGCTGTGATAGACAGGCGGATCTCACTGGCAAAGGTGGGAAATGGATCTGAAGATCAGGGTCAAGGATGTGGAGTAGTGCTCCACTGCTGCATTGCTCCCCTCCTCCTCCCGCTCCCTTCCCTTTTCTTCCCTCCCCAGAATCCCCTGGGGAGAAGCTACTTGAGTTTGCTGAAGACATCATTGAGAAGCTGCTCCAAGAGTAGGCTGAGGCCCAGGTGGTCCTGCCGGCTGACCTGGCCTGAGATAGCACTACTCAGCTGCTCCCGGCGGCCGGCCTTCTGCATCACCCTCGGGCACAGGCTCTGAACTGTGTCCAGCGTGGCTTGTACAAAGGACTGAGGCACAGGCAGGGAAAGGGAAGTCAGAGTCAACACAGCATTAGTGCCAAAGGATATGAAAAGTGAGGAAACCAGTTGGTTTTGAAGGCATCAAGCATTTTCTTTTTCTTTTTTTCTTTTTTTTGCTTTTTGCTGAGGCAGTTGGGGTTAAGTGACTTGCCCAGGGTCACACAGCTAGGAAGTGTCTGAAACCAGATTTGAACTCAGGTCCTCCTGACTTCAGCGCTGGTGCTCTAACCACTGCGCCACCTAGCTGCTCCAGGCATCAAGCATTTTCAAAGGGCACAGGAAATTTTGCCATAGACGCTGAACTTCACAGTGTGAGCAATAAGGGACACTTGACTGACTCCACTCTTGTCTTAAATGAGGGACCAGCTCTCATTCCTCACCTCATTCTCTCAGGTGAAAGCTGCTGGCTTCCCACTCCCATGCCTAAGTCAGAGAAAGGCAGCAACCCACTCTTTCATCATAGCTATCTTTCCACAGAAATAATGGAGATAAGACCAGGCCCCAAGCAGTGCTCTTGGAAAACCTAGGCTCTGGAGGGAGGGAAAGTCCTGTGCTTTTAGACTTATGGGAATGGATGGAAAGTCAGGGCATGGGCTGGCAAAGGGGAAAAGGGCGCTCACCTGGATTTCCTGGTGACAGGCCTGGCCCACTTCCTCCAGGAGGCCCTCCAGTTTCTGCTGCAGCTGGCTGTTGTGGTATGGAGAGTTTCCAGCCTCATATAGCACAGGCAGAATCTGGAGTGAAGGTGACAGCTAAGAATCAGGGTCCGAGGAGGAAGGCTGGCTCTAGCCAGCATCCCAGCCTAGATTCTGAAACTTTGGCTTAGGTGGAAACCGGATCCAGCTGATGGCTTTAGTGAAGTGGTTGGAATAGGATCAGGGGACTGGCAAGAGGGCATCCAGACAGACAGGTGAGCTGCACAGTAGTTAGGGCACTGGACTTAAGGTCAAGAAGACATGAATTCAAATCTTGCACTGGATACTTACTAGCTGTTTGATTCTGGGCAAATCACTTAAAACTCTCTCAGTCTCAGTTTCCTCATCTGTAAATAATAGCACCTATCTCACAGTATTGTTCTGAGAGCCAAACAAGTTAACATGTGTGAAGTGCTCTGCAAACTTTAAACTGATGTATCAATACTAGCTAGTATTACTGGGCAAGAGAGAGATTGCTGCAAGGCTGTCTTCGAGCAGACTGCTTGAAGCATGGGTTGGATAGCAGAGGGGTTGGTGTGGGTGAACTCACACTGATGGAGAAATTAGCATCCCGGATAGCTTCCTCAGCCTGGTGCAGGGCAGCCTCACCCCGAGGGCTGGGCCAGCAGCCCAGCAACTCCATGTGCTCCTGCACCGTCAGGCACATTTCATTCACCATCTGGGAGTGGGGGGAAGACATATCTCTGACACCTGCTCCCTAAGCCCCCCCAATCTTTACTCACCCCCAAAGACCTCAGTGTCCTGACCCTGGGTGACTTTTCTATTTCTGAGAGTCAAGAGAAGGGGAGCTAGGGACAGGAAGACAGGAGAGAGGAGGATCCAAGGCAGGGGGCTGGAGGCAGTCATGCAGGAGGGGCAGGGACTTTTTTTCCTCCCTGCCCCAGGATACCAAGGTCCAGACTGACCCCTCTGTTCTGAGCCCAGCCTTACTCAGTGAGAGACACTAGGAAAGGGACACAGGCTAGGAGATGTTGGGCCAGGCTGGGACCTGTTCCGAAGATCGGGTGACAATTCCCTGCTGCAAGCGGAAGGCGTGGTCAGGCAGGGTTCTGTGTGTGTGATTATTCCTCAGGAGACAGGCCTGGATCTGGGGGAAGGATGGAGGGGTGTCACAGAGGGCCTGAGGCTTCTGCTCTCTCATGCAACCTTCCAGTCTGTGCCCCATGCCCACCCCAGACCTGGTGTATCGCGTCAGAGGTTCGCTCTGGGTTGCTTCGGTAGGCCTGGGTCAGGTCACTCAGAGGCAGGGGCATGTTTTTCAGCGTGTGGTTCCCCTCCAGGGCATGAGCCACATCCAGGAACCCTTGAGCTGTGGTGTTGTTTCGGTCCCAGATCACAGTCCTAGGGGACCAGGGTTGGAGGCAGCAATGGGCAGCACAGAGAGGACTCGTCGGCCTTGCTCTTCCTATTTCCAACCCCCCTTGCCCCTCTCACCTGAGCTGGGTGTTGATCTGCAGGGCTTTAGCCAACATCTTGGCACCGGTGTCCCCCATGGCATTGCCACTGATGTCCAATGATGTCAGACTAGGATTGCTGCCCAAGGCATTCAGCAGAACACTGGTGCCCAGTTTCAGCCTCGACTCGGCCACAGAGAGAGACTGTAGGGGCTGGGTTTTGGGGGAATGGGGGGGATCACCCAAAGCACGTGGGTAGCAGCGGCCTCATGCCATCGGTAAGACTCTTACACCATATCCCTTAGTTATTCCTGCCCTTTCCCTTCATACTCACACAGTCATCATCCTGGGTGAGTTGGACAATTCGGTGCAGCACATCCCCAAGGGATTCCCTGGGAAGGGAAAGGAGAGTGGCCCAGAGGCCCTCAACTTATCAGAGTAAATACCCAAGAGAGAAAGCGCGTAGATCTAGGGAATATGCCCTCAGTGGGGTCCACGTATGTTTGTGAGTCCTTAAACTGATCAGGGAGTGTTAACTGGAGCTGGGTGTTAATTGAGCCTGACCATGTGAGGAAGGAACCACTGGGGCTTTTAAAAGGGAATGACAGAAGCAAATGATTGTGGGATAATATCAGATTGTGGAAGTATGACATTTGTAAACCGTCAGATGCGATTATTCTCCTTTTTAATAGACGATATGAAGCCAGTCTTTGTTATTTCCTTCTTTGTTCTTGATTGGGAAGGGAAGTGATTTAGTTTGTTGGCTACATGGGAATATGGGCAGAGTATCTGAAAGCTTCCTTTGCTATTAGGAGAGAGGATTTCCTGATTGGCAGAGAGTGAGCCTGGGATTGCAGACCAGGCAAACAAACTGAATCCTTTGGGCTCAAGGCTGGTGTGTGGGATGCTAATCTGGATTTAAGAAGGATCCAGAGTACTTAGTTCTTAGATTAGAAAATTTAGGTCCTGTTAAGTCTGGGACTAGGTAGGTTTCTTTTATCAACATGTTGAACAATCTAGACTTTCTATTTTTTAAAGTTGTTGTTGTTGCTTTTTGAAAAAACTTTATAATCTCTCTTCCCTTTTAAATAAACCCTACTTTTTTATCTTCTGGATCTACATCTTCCCAATCACAAGAGACACAGTGGGTAGGACAGAGAGAACCGGGAAAGACAACTAGGTATAGTGGCAAAAGAAAGAACACAAGGAATCTAGTTTCAGGTGGGCTAGATCTCTAAATCAGGGAGTTAATTTGGAAAGTCCAGAAAGAACTCGGGCTTCTAGTTGGGGACTCCATCATTGGACAATTATTTTAAAAACAGTGAATGTTCTGAATATTGAAATGACAAAACTGGTCAGTTGTAACTCTAAGTCAATGAAGCTTAAGGACCAACACTGTATCCTCTCATAAGGACGTGGGATTGGGAGATGCATCTTACTTTGATTTAATGTTGAAGTTCTTTCCCAGAGCCACGTGACGGATGGATTTGCTCCTCCCAATGGCCAACACCAAGGTTACCATGTCTGTGTCAAAACCTAGGGAACAGGTAACCACAGCTAAAGTGACAGGGCTGAGGAGAGGGAATGAAGGGCTGTGTGCTCTCCTTTCCCCACATGCTAATGTGACTCTGAGTCCCAGAAGTGAGCAGACTCTTCCCCTGGGGCAGTCAGAGAGGCAGCTGTTTCAACATTTTCCTCCCACTCCAGACAAGGATCAGTCTCCCTGCCAGTGTACAGGGGGTAGTGGGGAGGGTTTAGGAGGCTCTGGGCTCAAAGCCTGGAGGGTAGTTGTGGGGCAGGACTTGGCCTGAAATAACAGCTCCCTTTCTGGTCATTGTGCACAAAAAAAGTTCCCTAGCCCCTGCAGTAAAGGGAGGCCCTCATCCCCCACCTCTGCAACTCTCACCATTGTCCGACAAATCCAGGGCCCTCACCGAATTGATGTCAAAGATGAGGTCCTGAATCACCTGAGCACCGGCTGAACGAAGCTGTTATTTTGGGGGGTGGGAGGTGGTACACAGAGCACAGTCAGAGTTGAACATGGCTGAGAATTCCCCTTATTACCTCACCTTCCCACCCAACAAGCAAAACCATAACTAGCATGATATGAATGGAGCTTGCCTCAGCTTAGCTCCCTAACATGGTGTTTGGCAGCGCGAGGTGTACTTCTTGCCCCTTGGAACCCTTTGGAGGTATCGGGTCCAAATGCTGCCCGCTGCCATCATTAGGATCCTGTTGCTGTGAAACCTCTCTCCTTTCCCCAATCCCTTAAGCACAGGGGCTGGTACTCTGGGGCATATAGCTTGTCTCCTCCAGACACAACTGGACCCCAAAAATGAGACTGTCCCCTGAGCTTACCTGAATTTTCCCCAGGCACTTTTAGCTAGGTATGGCCCTGCCAGCAGGGCCAAGGCGGACTAGCCCAAGTACAGGAGACAACCACAGCATCCTGGCCTCCCAGATTAATGTTCTCTGGGCTAGAGGGACAGGGATGCTTCGCAGGGCTTAGGGCCAGGGGCCTCACCTCACATGTGTTGAGGTCCAAGCGGATATCCGTGAGTTGAGTATTGAGGGCCAGGCCTTGAAGAAGGCTCCTATGGAAGTAGGAGAGAAGTCGTCCTGAGCATGGCATGAATATTATTATCCCCATTTTACAGATGAGAAAACTGAGGTTCCAGGAAGAGATGTGATTTGCTTATTATATGTTACAGCCAGGAATTGATCCCAAGTCTGATGACCCCATGTTTACTCTTTTATTATATGCAGTGGAAAGAGAGCTCAGGTTTTGGAATAAGAGGCCCTGGGTTCAAATATGAGCATGATTTGGGTTTTTTTCCAAGGCAATTGGGGTTGAAGTGACTTGCCTAGGATCACACAGCTAGTAAGTGTTCAGATGTTAACATCACTTACTACCTCTGTGGCTGAGGTCAAATCTATTTCTCCCGCCTGAGCTTTGACTTTCTTATCTTGTAAAATGAGGGGGTGGGATCAGCTGACCTTCCAAGTCCCTTCCAACTATAAATCCACCATGCTAGGATCCTTCTGGCCCCAGCCATACCCAGCAGGAGCCAACAAACATGTCCACCCTTCATGGGCAGACTGACCCTCCCTTGGAGGGCTGGGTATCGGCCCCCTGCCCCAGGACTTCGAGGTGGAGAGAGCAGAACATGACTCACCTAAGAGCCTCTGAAGGCAGCTTGGTTCCTGCTAAAGCCACATGGTGAAGTGACTTCGCCTGGCTGAAGAAGGACTGTAACGAGGAGGGCACTCCCCGATTCCTTCTGGGAGAGAGAGGGGGGGAGCAGGGATGGGTTTCCCTCCTGCCTAATTTCCCCTCTTCGTGGCCCTTTTCCAAAGCTGTGGACGCTAACTTGTTCTCCCCTGACTGACCCAGGGACAGCCCCAATTAAGCCTCCCCACCCTGCATGGTCTGCCTGGCTCAGGGGAGTTGAGAGGTCAGAGAGCCCCTTCCTTCCTCTTCATCCCTGAGTTAAGGTGGTCCCTGTGCTTTCTGGGGCAGGAGAGCCACAGTGAGAGGGCTTCTCTTACACGTGGGAGAAGATGTTGTTGGAAGCATCGAGATGAACAAGGCTGGCACAGCATCCTCGAGACAGTGCCTGGAACAACTGGGAGGGGAAAGGAGAGTGCCAACACAGGCCCCACCCCCAGACTGCTGTCTGGGAGGTGGATGTCCAGAGGTGCATCCCACCCCCCACCCGGGTTCTTCCACCCCTGTCTGAGGACACACTTCCTCCACCCCATTCCCTCCCTTCCCCACACACAGTGGATAGAGTAGGGCCCTTTCCTTACAATGTCCAGGGCACTGTCGGTCCCTGAGAGGTTTAGGTGGGTCACAGCATTGGGATGACTCAGGAAACTGTACAGACCCTGGGAGGACATAATTCTTCAGCAGGAACCCCGCAGACCTCCTTTCTGACCTCCCCTTCCCCCTGGCTTTGATAGTTTGGTCCAGGAGCAAGGACCTTGGAGAGAGCTAAATTCTAGTCCTATTTTGGGACAGTTGCTTTCCCTCTCTCTTCAGTTTTTTCATCTGTAAAAATGGGGGAAAGTAAGTGGTTCCTCCAAGTTTCTTGAAGTTCTAAACATTCTCTAAGACCTCAGATCTAGGCAGTTAGCCCACTGCCAATGCTTTCTTGGGATCAGGGCTTGGGGTGGGACAGCTTAGGGTCTGAAGTTAGAATTACTCACCCCTTCATCCTCTGTGACCCCCAGAGCCCCAGGATTCCCAGACAGGTCCAAGTGGGTGAGGGAGGAAGCAAAGGAAGAGTTGGTGAGTAGGGCCTGGCCCAGAGCACTCATTCCTGAAAGAAGAGATGTGAAAAGGGGCAGAGAGGGAGGTCAGGAGCTGGGATTCATCTCCATCCCCACTGCTTACCCACTCTAGCCATAAAAGCTCTAGGTTGCCCCCCTTCCCCTTAGCTCAGGCCATGTTCCCACCTCTGGTGGTCAGCCCTGTCCGGGAAAGATTGAGCCTTTTCAGAGCCCGAGGACGCTTTTCCAAGTGGCGGCTGAGTGCTGTCACTCCTGGGAATTGTAGAGAGGGAAGAAAGAGTGGGGGGCTAGGGGAAGGCGGGCAAGAGCGTCTTTCTTTGCCAGCGTGCCAGGCAGGAAGGCCAGGCTCCTGGGGGCCCATCACTAAGATTATGGATGCTCCTATCTTCTCCCAGGGCCAGGCTGCGAGCTTCCTAAGGGGACTGCGCTCCCCTTACCTAAACTCTGTCTCCCCCAATGCCCAGCACAGTGGGTCAGTTAACAAGCTTTTATTAAACGCTTGCAGTGTGTCGGGCACTGTGCTAAGCATCGGGGATACAAAGAAAGGCAAAAACCAGGGGCCTGCCTTCGGAAGGGAGACAGGAAACGCAAATCGTATCCGCGAGAGGCCCAGGTGCCCCAAAGAGGCGGACTGGGCCGGACAGGGCGTGGAGGGGAGGGGCAAAGGAGGTGTGGGGGAGAGGGCCGGACCGGGACTGGTTTGGGGGTGGGACTGCTGAGAGAGGTTGAGGACAGTGGCAGGAGTGAAAAAGAGGCTGGATAGGAGGTGCGGGCAGGGGTGGGAGGGGAGAGGGCTGCTACCTCGGTCCTCCAGAGGGTTCCCCGCCAGGCTGAGCGCACTGAGGGCCGACCGGGAATGCTCCGCCAGGGACTGAGCCAGGCGCTGCGCAAAGTCCCTGGGAGGGCGAGACGCGGGGCAGCGGGCGGCTGGGACTCCCTAGTCCTCGCTGGGCGCCCCTTTGGCCTCTCCTTCCCTCGCCCCCTTTCCCCACCTCCTCACCCCTTCAGACCGCAATTGTCCAGCACCAGCTCCTCCAGCCGGGACGACTTGCTCAGCATGTAGAGGATCTGCTCAGACACCTCTAGGCTCTGTGGAGGGGGAAAGTGGGGAAGGGGTGGGTGCGTGCGTGGGGAGAAGGGCGGCGAGTTCAGAGGCCCCCCAATAGCCCTGACATTCTGCCATCCATCTCCCTCCACAATTCCACTACACTTAAGACAGCGACCAGCACACAGCAGGAGCTTAATAAATGATGTGATTCTTCTCCTCCTCCTGTTCCCTCTCTCCACTCCAGGTCCCTCCTCACCAGCTTGAGGTCAGAGCAGGAGAGGCGGCTGAACCAAAGGTTGTAGGATAAGGCAGCCACACTTAGGGCCACATCCCTGGGGAAGAAAGAGATGGGGAAGTCCAGTCAGTGCTGAGCTCTGAGACGAGACAAAACCTTAATTTTCCCCACCCCTGCACTCACAAGAAAGGCAGGGGAAAGTCCCGGGGGGGAGCCTGGCTTTCCCAGGTAACCCCTTACTGTACCCTTGGGGAAACAGGCCCAAAGTAGGGGCGTTTCAGAAAAAGCAGCAGATTTGGAGCTCAGTCCTGACTCTCAGGGCTTCTGGGGGGGGGCAGGGCAAAGAGACAACAGTGGTTTGCCATCACCTTCTCCAGCTCATTTAAAAGATGAGAAAACTGAGGGAAACAGGGTCACACATCTAGGAAGTGTCTGAGGCTGGATCTGAAGCCCCTAACCACGGCATCACCGAGCTGCTCTAGGAGCCAGAAAACCTGTCTTCAAATCTCAGCTCTGCCACTTGCTACCTGTAGGACCTTGGGGCAAAGCCATTTTTCTTCTCTAGGTCTCAGTTTCTTCATCTGTAGGAGGACTGGATAATCTATAAGGGCCCAACTAGATCTAGATCCCATGCTATTAAGAAGGCAAGTGGAGCTGGGCTCCACCTATACTTTTGGTCTCTTCTCAGTCCCCCCTCTCCCCCCTTTAACTCTGTGCCCACTCTCACCGGCTGTGCAGATGGCTGAAATCTCTCAGGTTGAAGTTCCGACAGTCTTGGCTATGGTAGATATTGTCCACATCCTGGGCTCAGTAAGTACACAGGGTCACCTCCAGGGTTCGGCTAGTGCCTCCTGGGGTAGGGGGTGGGAGGATCCATTCCCTTCCCCCTGTTCCTCCCACCCCCAACTCTCACTGATTCCTGGAGGACTGAGTGTCACCCTTGCCCCTTCACACAAATCAGTGTACTCCCTCCCCCATGGCCCCTGCTGAAATTATTAGACTCTAAACCCATAAAGACAGGGACAATATCTTAGCTACTCTGTGCCTAGCCTGGGCATCTCTACATAATAGGTATTTAACAAATGCTTCTTGGGCTCTAGTCTCACCCATTGGATCTCCTCTCGGAATAGGAACCCATTATAGTCACACAGAGCAGCATAGGTCTCAGAGAATCCTCCTAGAGTCAGAGAGGGATAATGGCCACATCAGGGGTGTGGAGAGGCATGGAGGCAAGAACACAAAGAAAGGAGGGACAAATGCAGTGAGAGAGGGACAGAAAGACAGCACAAGGCAGCAGTCAAGGCAAAATCTCTACGTCGGGTTCACATGACACTCCTCTTCCATGTCTCCTTTACTGTACTTAGTTTAATACATTTGAGAATTTATTAAGAACCCAATATGTTAAAAATCTTGTTCTTGTTGGGAATGTAAACAAAAATAAAATAAAAAGACCACAGTTTCTGCCTTCTTTTAGTTGACAATCTAATAGATTAAAAGGTACTTTATAAATATTTGTTGAAGCCTCATGTTTAGAGAGATCCAATTTCCCCTTTCCTCTTAGGCACCATGCAGAAAGGGAAGGGAAAAGAGGAAAGGGAAGAGAGAAAAGGGATGCTAAGATCTGAATTTATATTCTAATTGCCATTTGATAGCTATATGACTCTGGGCAAATCTGGGTCTTAGTTTCCCGACTTTAAAATGAGGGTACTATTTGTTCTACCTAACCTTATACAGTTGAGTCATGTCTGACTCTTCATGACCCCATTTGGGATTTTCTTGGCAAAGATTCTGGAGTAATCTGTCATTTCCTTCTCCAGCTCATTTTGCAGATGGGGAAACTGAGGCAAACAGGGTAAAGTGACATGCCTAGGGTCACACAACTAGTGAGTGTTTGAGGCTAGATTTGGACTCATGAAGATGAGTCTCAACCCAAGGATCTCTACTCACTGCACCACTTAGCTGCCCTTTGTTGTAAGGACAGTGACTTATAAA
This sequence comes from Myrmecobius fasciatus, assembly GCA_023553655.1. Lineage (NCBI taxonomy): Eukaryota > Metazoa > Chordata > Mammalia > Dasyuromorphia > Myrmecobiidae > Myrmecobius > Myrmecobius fasciatus. The sequence continues at coordinate 40,107 of JAJPUD010012273.1, forward strand.
CCTGGAAGCACTGAAGGACAGAACTAAATGCTCTTACTGGGACTTGTAAAAGTCAGTTCAGACCCCTTGTTCCCCCTCAACCTTCTCACCACATGGACCAAGGTTGCCTCGTGTCACCTCCTCCAGGGAGCTACTTCTTTTCTCCAGCCGGGCCAGCAGGGCTGGGGGACACTTTGGGAACAGCTTCCTGAAGAGTGGGAGAGGGAAACAAGAAACAGACCAGCATCCATCCATTTGAGAGAGATGCTCCTGCCAGAGGGTTTTCCCTACTTAGTGTGGGTCCCCAGCTCTGGCAGAATGGACGTGAGGACGGGGGAGAAGGGAAATCATTCTGGTTTTGCTCCCAGAATGTCCTCACCTGGGAAAAGTCTCTGGGAAGACTTTTCGGATGGACATAGCCATGTGTAAGGCTAACTGCTCCAGGGCCCCGAGAGCAGGAAGCTTCATGGTCAACTTGGGCAGCAACTCCAACTCAATAATCACCTAATGATCAGAAAAGCTGATGCTCTCTCCCTCTGATAAATAGGTCAAAGGAGATGAATAGGCAGCTCGAAAAGGAAGAAACCCAGATCATCAATAGTTGGATGAAAAAAAAATGCTCCCAATCACTTAATGTTTAGTAAAATACAAATTAAAACCATTCTTGAAATTCTATCTTAGATCGACAAAGCTGACAAAAATGGAAAATGACAAAACAGGCAGAAAAACAGGTGTTTTCACATACTCATTGAATTAGGGAACTAATCCAGTATTCTGCCCCCAAAGGCACTAACTGCATTTCCTTTGATCTAGCAATGTCACTGACCTACATCCCACTGAGGTCAAGGAAATAAGATAAAGGAACCATATATACAAAAATATTTAAAGTAGCACTTTTCATGGTAGTAATGAGGGCCCAGGAGGGTGGTCCATCAGTTGAAGGAGCTGAACAAATTATGGCATATGAGTAAAATGGAATATTCTTATGATATGTAACCTGGACTTCTCTGAACATGCCCGATTTTAACATGGGGATTCCCTGAAGGGGCCTTTTGAGCAAGCCTAATTTGCCCAACAAGGAGCCCACTGCATCCCCTATCACTTTTGTGAGGGTAGCCTCCCTTGATTGACTGTCTGCAACTTTAAAACAGGAGAAGTTAAGCCAATCACTTTGCTACTTTTCTTTGCCATTGTTAGCTGCTTTTTCCCAGAATAAAAACTGATAACTGAATCAGTAAGAGGGAAAGAATCCAAAGGTCCCTGAGGGACCCCATGTTAGAACTGGGTATTCCCAGAGAAACCTGGATTACAAAGAGCAAGAAATGATGACAAGGATGTGTTTAGAGGAGCCTGGCCAGACATACAAACTGATGCAGAGGAGAGTGAGCAGGACCAGGAGAACAATCTACACATTGACAGTATAAAGAGAAATCCTCTCAAAAGACTTGGGAACTGTGATCAATGCAATAACCAAGCAGGATTTCAGAGGACCAGTGATGAAGCATGTTACCCACCTCCAGAAAGAATGGGGATAGAATCAGGCTACAGAATGAGACTTAGAATTTTGGTCTGGGACAATGGGGGAATCTGTTTTGTTCGACTGTAATATTTGTTACAAAAGTTTTCCTTTTCTTTTTGGGAGAGGGAGAGAAAAATAAATTTTTGTTAATTAATTGGAAAAATTTATTATTAAAATAGTTGGGAAGGGGGACTGGAAAAGGAATTAGCTGCAGTCTAGTCAGGGAATCCTATTGGGGGTATATTGAAAGCAGAGCCTCACCTGGGGGGGAATCTCCTGAAGAACTATCTCCTTCACTTCCAAGTAACTGAATGTGCAGTCCACCTATGAGGAAGGGGCTACTAGTTTAGTTCAGCTTGGACCCCTCGTCCTTCCGGGGGATTCTTGGCCAGGCAGGCTAAGCACACCGAAGGTCTAAGAGAGATGTTCTACCAGGGAGGAACTGAGTCAACCACTTCTCACTCAAGCCCTGTCCAGCTTCAGCTCCCTCCATCGCTATCCCAATATCCTGCCCATTATCTTTTGGGATAAAACACAGACTTCTTAGACTGATCATCACCATGGCCACCCCCAAGCTCGGAGCTCAGGGATTAGTCCAGCCAAGCCCAGAACAAAAAGCCAGAGTAACAGCAAGGAATGAATCTTTGTAAAGGAGGGACTTTGCCAGTACATTCAGTAAATGCTTGTTTACGGAAATCCCCTGTTAACCTCGTCTGGCTGAGTCTAAGAAAGTTTGGGAAATCCTAGAGTTTGGAGGTTGGGGCTGAAGATTTAGGGGGATGGGGACTCACCCGAAGGGGGAGAGAAGTGTGAAGTAAGTAGGCTCTCCAAGGTAGCAGTGCCTGAGGGGAGCCGAGCAGAAAAAAAGGGACAAAATCCGCCAGTGACCACCTGGAGGTGTGGGCCTTGTGTGGCACAGCACCCCCTAGAACAGCCTTAATCCTCCCCTCAATTGGCCCAATCTGATGCGTCCATCCCTTCTCCCCCCTTCTCTCTCCCTGTAGAACCACCCCACCCAAGCCTTTCCCACAAGTCCTACCAATACTCGATCTCGCTCTCGCTCTTCAGGCCCTTCTCTCTCATAGATTTGGATGATCAGCAGTAGTTTGACTTCCTTTGGCCACAGAAACCTGGTGATTTCATCTGTGGGACCAGCCTTACATGTCTGGTCTCCTCTGGGCTTCCCACTGAGACCACTACAGGTCACCCTAGCCCAAGCCTCTGGGGATCACCAGTCTAGGTTCCACCCAACTTGGGGCAGGCGTTCTGGGAGGGGAAGAGTATCAAGGCTCTCTGAGGGACTGAGGGATCCTTTGGATTGGGGAAGGAGAAGCAGGAGGGTCAAAGAGGAGGAAGAGGAGAGAATTCAGGATGACCTGAGCCAGTTTCCCCAAGGTCTGTCCCCAGCCAGTGAAGGAACTTGTAAGGAGAGGGGGTACAAGGCAGACGAGGCACATGGTCCTGAGGGACCCTGGTCTCTGAGGCCCTCCTGCTAGTTGTCCAGCCCATGGGGAAAAGGGAGAACTCACCTTGCAGCTCATAGGAGATGCCCTCAGGGGGCTGGGCCATTTGTAAGGGATGAGCTTGGGACCCTGCAGAGCCAGGAACGGTGCCAGCTAACAACAGAGCAAATGACTAGTAGCACAGGAAGCCCTTGGCTTCCCCTGACCCCTCACCACCTGTTCCTTCTTCCGCAGAAGGTGAGAGCTGCTTCCTGCTCTCCACCCTCAGCTGTGACAGCCCCGTGGGAGTCTAGGCTCCTACCACCACTGTTGTTCAGGGGGAAAAAACAAAACCCCAAAAGGGCCACCAAAAGGGCCCGGTTCAAATTCTTATAGTGCTAATTATTAATGATGTAACTGTTCTGGGATTTAGTTTCCTTCTCTGTGAAATGAGTGGATTGGACCAGATCAAGGATTCTTAATTTAGGGCCTGTGAACTTGTTTTATTACATATTTTGGCAACTGTGTTATTTCAATAAAACATATGTTTTATTCTATGCAGTTAAAAACATTATTCTGAGGAGGGATGCATCAGCTTCACCAGACTATCAAAGGGTCCATGACCCCCCAAAAGGGTTAAGAAGCCCTAGGTTGGGTAATCCTTTTCTGCTCTAAATTTAGGACAGGGAAAAATCCAAGTGACTATGGGCTATGACCACTGAAATCAGAACCTGCCGTGGCTTCTACAGTAGGGATATTTGTCCAAGGTAGGATCATCGCTCTTCAGGAGACTGGGTGATTCTCTTCTTGAGAATCCGAAGGGGTAGGAGTATTCCTAAAACATTACCTTACTTCCTCAACACCCCTTTGCCTCCCCAGAACTGTAGTTTTCATTGAGAACACCAGAGGGTGCTGTCCACTCATTGATCAACCTGGTTCCAGCCTCCAAAAAGCCTCCTTGGGTCAAGGAATCCGACTCTCCTACTCCAGATAAGGAAGGGGAGAGGATGAAGAGGATCCTCTCTCTCTATATGAAACAGGAAGTCAGATAGAAACACAGAGAGACAGAGAAACACACACGGGGAGGGGGAGGAGAGGGAGAGAGGGGCTCCCTCTCATTTAGTGTGCTCATCTATTTGCAAGCTGACTGAGGGCAAGGACTGGATCATTTTTCATCTTGGCTATCTCTTGCCTCCATTTCCTCTGCTCCATTCTCATCCCAGTTCAGGACAATATCTCATCTCCCCATAATTATTATTAACACCCTATTTGGTCTTTCTGGGGCTAGTTGGTTGAACAAGTTTCCTAGTGGCTCCCCACTGCCTACCACATAAATAGAAGCTCATGATCCTGGCATTCAAGGCTCTCTAAAATTTGGCTATTTACCTTCTCAATCTTTTCTTACACTGCTCCCTTTTCAATAGTTTATCTTTCAATCCATTAATTTCAAGTCCCCGATTCTCAGTGGAACTACTGAGATAGTTTCAGGCTTCTTTTCCTGCATTCAGTCTTTCCCCACTTCAGTTTAATCTTTATTCTGTTGCCAAAAATAATTTTCCTAAAGCACATATCTACCCATGTCAATATTCTTGCTCTAAAACTTGCTTTTAGGAATGAAATACAAACCCCTTAGTCTGAGACTTAAGTTCCTCTGTGTTTGGGTTCTAATCAATTCTCTTCTCTCCCCATCCCCATCCCCCAACAGTTTTCTGGTTTCATTTTACACATCATAAACTTCTTGAAGGATTATTTAATTTTTGTGTCTCCAGTGCCTTGGGGAAAGAAAGGGATTTACAGAGCACCTACTATGAGCCAGGCACTGTGCTAAGTGCTTTCTACAAATATCTCATTTAATCCTCACAACAATCCTGCAAGGCAGATGCTGTTATTATCTACATTTTACATTTGGGGAAAATGAGGCAGATAAAGATTAAATGACTTGCTCAGGGTCACACAATTAGTATCTAAGGCTGGATTTAAAGTAGATCTTTTTGACTCCAGTTGTCTGGCTTTCTATCCACTGTGCCTCACAAATAATCATTATTTCCACTCTTACACGATACTTGACTTATGACCCTGCAGCATACATACAGGTCCACCCCTCATATTTAGAAAACAATCTTTGCCTTCTAAAATCTTCCGCATTCAGTTGAGGTGCTAGCACCTTCATGAAACACTCCAATCCCTATTCTCTTGTCTCTCAAATTTTCCTACAGCACCGAGAGTCTGGAGTCTCTCCTTGACCCTTGTCATAGTCAGTCTTGAGTCTGTATATCTACTATACATTATTTTTTCCATAGCCCTAAAGAGATTGCTGTATGTTGTAGTAAAAGTGTTAGACTTGGAGTTAACTCTGCCTTTGACTAGTTGGAAACTGGGCAAGTTATTTCACCAATTTTCCCAATAATGAGGATATTTAGGATGAGCTCTGACCTTGTTCAGAAGAAACTGGATTAATCTGGTTTCCCCACCTTTCCTGAGTTATCAGTTGATGCTGGAATAGCTTTACATAGCCTTCATTGCTTTCTTTTGTTGCTTTTAAAATTCTTTGAATTTAAAAAATGGATTTTACTGCAAAGAAACAAGCAAAAGTCATAGCTTTTAAAGAACATACTTTTATGGATGTTAAAGACATTTCAATGAATATAGGTATGGCAAAGGTTTTTTTTCCTGTTGAAATTTATGAAGTTTTATTGCTAAAATTAACTCAACTTGATCCATCTAGGAAGATTTTAACATTGGTAAGTTTACAAAAAGGGCAAGAATAATAGGCTGCTAAGTCTCTGACCTGGTCACAGGCATGCAGCAGGGGTCAACTGGAATTAACTAGCTGGAACAAAGTCAAAAGTTGCTTTTGGCAAGGCAATTGGGATTGACTTGCCCAATATCACACATTTAGGAAATGTTAAATGTCTGAGGCTGGATTTGAACTGAGGTCCTGACTCCAGAGCCAGTGTTCTATACACTGTGCCATCTAGCTGCCCCCAAAGTCCAGAATTTTAAGTTTCATTCCAGTCTATTGTTGATTGGAACAACTGTATCAAAATACAAAAGAAAATATGTTCAAAGACAGAAAAAAACCAAAAACAAACCCAAACCAGTGCCCCAAGCTGACAAGCTATATTGCTTTAAAGTAGTCCAAACACAGACCTTCAGAGGAATCTGGCAGCTGGTGGGGTTGTAACTGATTCCCCTGCTGCTGCAACATAAGCTTAAATTGATGGAAAAGTGAGAAAACCCATTAAAAAAAACTAACCCATCAGGAAAAAATACTTGTCATGAGCAAGACAATACAAAGACTGGAGTATTAAAGATTGGGAAAAGGTAATTTTTAACTTTTTTTTTTCTTTCAACACTATACCAAAACCACCAGAATTAGTCCAGGGGCATCTAAAAATCAATAAGCATTTATTAAGTGCCTATTATGTGATAGGCACTGTGCTAAACATTAGGGATATAAAGGCAAAAACAGTCCCTGCCCTCAAGGAGTTCACAATCTATTTGTGGGAAGACAACATGCAAAATATACAAACAAGATAAAAGTACAAATATATGTATATATAAACAACATATATACATACATATGTATCCAGAAAACTGAATTAGATGAGACCTTTTGTAAAAAATAATCACATTTGAAAAGTACTGAGTGCATGTTGAGAGGATGTATGCAGAATATATATATTATAGCTAAGGCTTTAAGGAAGCCAGAGAAGTAAAACTGTAAAATATCTACTTTCCAAAAAATGCTGTGGGTTTTTTTTTTTTTAAACTTCTAATAAGCCTAGAAGTCTTATCTTCATTGAGGGAATAATAAAATCTAACACACTGCTATACTGAGACATATAATTGTTCTGGAATTACAGAAATTCCCAAATGAAGATGGAATACTGCAACATGTTCTTGTACCATGCTACATCACCAAATATTAAGAAAATTTCCCAAAACATGCTTCAATGACTTGAGAACCCAACTGATTTAAAAATCCCATTGAAAACCTAAGGGCTATGATCAAGGTTAGATTTGCAAAAAAAAAAAAAAAAAAAAAAAGACAATTCAAAGGTATATAATTTCCAACATGGCAAATGTAGTTTCCTTATAAAGAATCAAAGAATATGTATCAAAATCTTATGAACTCAATACCCAAATAGGGTAAAACAAATGACCAGATCAAAAGGACATATTGATATTAAGTTTTTAAGATGTAAAATCTACAAGATTTATTATAGATCATAAACTTAATGATTTTACTTTGTCCTAATTCACACACCAGTGTAGGCCCTGTCTCAGTGTATTGAGGCTTAAATGAGAGGATTGATACATTTTGTAAAGCATTATACATACATTCATACATGGCACTTCTCAGTTGTGCTCATTAGGGACAGGGCTGTCTTTTTCCATGAATATTTCTGTCTTGTTCAGCACTTAAATGTTTGTAGGATTGAATTTCGGACAAACAGTTCTACTTAGCTTAGTCATAGGTAGAATGGCCTCTTACCACCTCCATTTGTAGAAATCCTTTCTTTCTTTCCTCCAATGCCCATTCATATGCACTCTTTTCCAAACAATCAACATTTATTAAGCACCTACTAAGTGCCAGGTGGAGTGCTAAGCTCTAGGGATACAAAGAGGCAAAAACCAGTCCCTGTTCACAAGGAGCTCACAATCTAATGGGGGAGATTTCTTGTAGTTGGGAGAGACGAAATGCAAACAAATATATACAATCAAGCTATATACAGGATAAAAAGGAAATCATTAGCAAAGGGAAGGCACTAGAATTAAGAGGCTGGGGAAAGGCTCCCTATAAAGGATGAGATTTTATAATTGGGACTTAAAGAGAAGGCAGTAGGTGGATTTAAGGAGGGAGAATATTTCAGGCTTTGGGAAAGAGCTAGGGAAAATGCCCAGAGGTGAGAGAGATGTCTTGTTTGTGGAACTGGATCAGAGTACATGACTGGTAGTAAGAAGGAAAATAACTGTCAAGTTAAGAGGGGATAGGTCATAAAGAGGTTTGAATGACAAGCACAATTTGTATTCAATCTTAGATGGGAGTTTTAGGAGAAATCACTTCAGTGGCTGAATGGAAGATGGACTGGGACTTGGGGCAGTCACTCACCCAGCTGTGAAGGGATAAGCACCTGCCCCAGTGTGGAGGCAGGGTCAGAGAGAGGAAGTGTATAAAAGGAATGATTTGAAGGCCGTGGCAACAGCTTAGATAAGGGGGGTGAGAAAGGGGGAGAAATCCAGGATGATTCCTGGGAAGACCTGGAATCCCAAGACTTCCCTCATCACTCCCTCACTACAACAGAAGTGACTTCATTATGGGTGCTTGGATCTCGGTAGTTACTTCCCTCCCTCAAAACAGCTTGCAGGTAAGCATTCGAATTGCTACTTTGGGAAAAGTGCTATGTTAGCCACTGGATCAACCAAGACTGAAATCCCTGCCCACAAAGAACTTATATCCCACTGGGGCAAAAGAGTAAGTACACATAAAGGTATAAACGGAATATATACGTAACACTTTTGGGTGGAAAGGCACTAAGCTGGGGATAATCTGCCAAGGATTGCTCTAGGTAGCGGCATTTGAGTGAATGGGGAAGGAGACTAGGAATTCTAAGAGAAATGCACTCTGGGCAGGGGGAAGGACCATGGCACACACGTAATTAGGGATTGCACGGTAGTTTGTGAAGGACTTTATTTGATATTAGTAATGGAAATCTCTAGAATTTGAGTAGGGCAGTGATAGGATCAGACCATCACTTCAGTCAATTGCAAATTCAGTGAGGGAAGTTCTAGAGTCTACCACTAGCCCCGGAAGATTGGGATGGAACCCACACACAGTTCTTTGCCTTGCCAGAAGGGAGATGAGGTTCACCTGTTTGCCCAAGGTAGCTAAGAATCCTCAGTCTGGGGTCCAAAGCACTAAGTGTTGGACTTGGCCCAGAATAACTGACTAGTTACAGACAGGATCAGAAAATAACTGCTGGCTTGACCTCTCTGAGCAAAGAAATACAAGATCAGAATGCAAAAGAAGTACCAGATCATGTCAAGACTGAATGATCTTAGGCTGCCTGGGCCAGGTTTAGGTAAAGGAAAGAGAAGACCAGGATTTTCTTCAGCACTCATTTCCCATCCTCTCTAGATCCTAATCAATCCTGGCCTACATCTTGCAATCAAAACTTACCATTAATGTGCCTCAGACCTCCAGGGCCTTCCCTGCTAACAGGTAAGAATTTGATTGAGTCGGGCACAAAATTGATGGGATGACTGTGCTTTAATGCTATGCTTTGCAGACTTTCTCCACTTCAACCACAAGAACCTTAACTGATTTGAAATTACAGAACTCAGGAAGTCCAGTGGGGCAGCCTTTCTGGCCTCAAAACATACTAGTTGCTTTAACTATAGGATTGAGAGTCAGAAGGTATTCAATGCCCTCCCTCAGTCGGGATTTTCTGAGAAGCAAGTGGTGTGTCCTAGGCGAGCTCACTGATAATCGAGGGGGGTAGTTGCGTTCCGAACCTGTTTTTGGAAGACAAGTCCAGTACACTACAGAACTACATTTATATCCATTACACACACAGAAGGCCAGCTTGCCAAATGGCAAACATCACTATAGGAAGAGGTACCCAAGGAAGACTTAATGAGGGCATCAGAGAACACCCCCAAACTGGATGGACATAAAGACAGGACAATGGAACCTGACGCCACAGCCTGAATGCACAAGTATTGAGGTGAAAATGGTTCAATGACTTGAACAAGTAAACGGGCAGAGTATAGACTGGTTGTCATGAAGGGGAGACTGATACCAGTGGTAAAAGCAGTGTAGTAGTGACAGAAAGAGAATCTTTTAAAATTTTGAGGCTTGGCGAATAGGAGCATAGATTAATGGAGACATCATTGGGCTGGAAATGACAAGATCTGGGGGCCAGGCTCAGCATTGCCACTAGCTATCAGGCCACTGCCAATTCCTCAAAGGGGGAAGAGGGCATTAGATGATTAAGGCAGGAGCTAAAATGGAAAACATCTCTAATGTGAAGACAAGATGCATGTGTATAGATTCCAAAGTGAATTGTTAGTTGCATGATCAGAGATGAGTAAAAATCACTAAG
>JAJPUD010012274.1:0-22009 GCA_023553655.1 Myrmecobius fasciatus
TCCTCAACTCTTCACTCCCTCAACCCTTTTATCCAATATATTGCCAATGTCTAACAATTTCACCTTTGTGACATCTCTTCAAAACATTAACTCCTCTCCTCTGAAATTATTACTATAATGGTATAGGCTATTGATTCAAAAATATTTATAGAATCTTTTTTGTGTGTGTGTGTGGTTTCAAAGAATTGTAAATTAGAGGGAATGTCTATCAACTGAAAAATAATTGAACAAGTTGTACTAAATGAATGTGATGGAATGTTATTATGCTATTAGAAATGATGATTAGGGTGTTTTCAGGGAAAAAAATAAACAAACTAATGTCTTATATGAACTGAAGGAAAATGAACTTAGAACCAGAAGAACATTATATTCAATAACAGCAATATTGCAAAGATGATTGACAATGAAAGACTTAGCTACTATGATCAAAACTCTGGTCCAAGACATTGCCAAAGGGTTCATGATGAAAAAATATTATTTTCCTCCACAAAGAGAACTGGTGAACACTGAATGCAGGTTAAAACATACTTTTCTTCACTTTAGGTTGTATGTGCATTTTACAACATAGCTAATGTATAAACATGTTTTGCATGACTTTACATATATGATTAATATTATGTAGCTTACCTTCTCAAGGCATGGAGGAGGGAAGGGAAGGAGAGAATTTAGAACTTCAAATTTTAAAAATATATTTTTAAATAATTTAATTGGAAGATATTTATTGAAATAAATTAAGATATATTAAAGGGGGGAAAAAGAAGTACAATTCTCAACCTTTTCAGGACTACTCCTGGAACACTGAGAAGAAATAATAGCCATAATCTGGAACTTAACTCATTTGTGTAAGTACACTATTGGCACAGTTGCTGCAGAGCATGTGATGCATTGTACATATATTGTGAATATGTATATTTATATGTACACATATACATATATCTATCACATAATGTAAATAATGAGATCTTTATCTGCCTTTGTAAAGAATCACATTATTCAAACTATTTTCTTGAACCTCCATCTTTTAGAGATATGTATATGTTGATAATAAGCACATACAAAAAAAATATTCATTTTGTGCTTTTTATATGTTGGTTATAAGTTGCAAGCACAAGCACAAGCTTAGTCAGGATTTCATTTATCCTCCATACTCCCAGGTGTGATGTCTATAGGCCTCAAGGCATACACCTTGTAGTAGAAGATAAAATCATATGAGAAGTAGTGACTAAAAAGTATAAAACCATAGATACAAATGAATCACTTCTCTACTTAAAGAGACGTTATGCTTTATGTCACTGTTGAGTGTCACAAGTCCTGGAATGTGTATCTCCTGTGGAGAAATGGTTATGAATAAATATGAGGTTGAGGTAGCCCATCTTTTCCTAGGCAGTTTCAATTAGCTTTCGGTATGTATCTTTACAACATTGTTAAAAGAGAATTGAAATCAAGAACTACTAAGTATTTTTTGATTTTATCTCAATTCTGAGGGGATCACAGTATTTTTACTAATATACACATTTCATAGGTGGCAGGAATTTCTATTTATTATTTAAAAAAATAAACAAGTATAGTATCACACCGATCAGAGTATAATGGGGGAAGGAAAGGAAACAATCATTTTATATAGCACCTACTATGTGGTCAAAATTGTGTTAAGTATTATTCACAAGTATTATGTCATTTGATTCTCAGAATACCTCTGCAAATTTGATATTATTATTATTATTCCCATTTCAAAAATGAAAAAACTGAGGAAATCAGAGCTTAAGTAATTTTTTCCAGATTTCAACTAGAAAATATCTGAGGCCAGACCTAAACAGTCTTCCTGACTGCAAGCTCAGAACTCTATCCATTTTACCACCAACTACCTAGCCAAATAAAAGCACCTGTTTTCATTTCCTTCTTTTCTTCCTTCATCCTTTCCTCCCCCCTCTCTTTCTTTCTTTCTTGCTTCCTTTCTTTCTTTTCTGATTTTCCTCCTCATCTCCCTCCTCCTTCTAGTTCTCCTCCTCCTCCTCCTTCTCTTCCTTTTTTCTCCTCTTCCTTCTCCTTCACTTCCTTCTTCCTCCTCCTCCTCATCTTTCTTCTCTTCTTCCTCCTCCACATCCTTTGTGTTCTTCTTGTTCTAATATATGCCAAGAGTGGCAAAAATGCATTGTTATATTTACATATTTCAAAGATCTGTGATATCTCTGTGTGGGTGCTCTCTTCACTTATAAATAATTTAATAAATGATCTTTAAGAAATTATGTTCTGGGTCAGCTAGGTGGCACAGTGGATAGAGCATCAGCCCTGAAGTCAGGAGGACCTGAGTTCAAATCTGGGCTCAGACACTTAACATTCCCTAGTGTGTGATCCTGGGGAAGTCACTTAACCTCAATTGCCTCAGCAAAAAGCAAAAAAAAAAAAAAAAAAAGAAAAAAGAAATTCTGTTCTTAGAAGAATTCTTCATCCTGTAGTCAGGCTGACAATGAGATTCTTTAAACTCAGCCTTTGCTTATCTTCAATGCAGATAAGAACCATATTTGAGGTCCATTTTGAAGGGATAAGAATTAAGTATTCTGAACAGCAAACAACTGCGGGGTCATCTTATGAATTGTGTTATGAACAAATGGATATTCACAGTTGGAAGATCATCTGGAAATGGAAAGAGAAAATGAGAAGAGTGATGCTGAGTCTTGACTAACAATAAGAGAGGTAGGCTTTCTTCCCAAGTCATGTATCTGAGACATAACAGAGAACCCCCCCCAAACTAATAAAAAAAATAACAAACACATTACATTGCCTCAAAAAACCCTCAAAATTTACTAATCACTTCTAATGATTCATATAGATACAAATGATAATGCTGTGAGGATGCTTTACCAAAGATTTTTATATCAGGTAAATTATTGCATAACATAGAATGACATTTCCAATATTGATGCCCATTAACGACAATGAATTTAAAAAGAAAAATAAATGATATAGGAGGTGGATAGTGGTCAAAAAGATGGTATATGAGAATAGAATTGGTATTTCTGATCTACAATTTAAAACATAGGAATGAAAGTCTCTTGAACAAGGATTGAGTACAAAAAAAAATGAAAATAAAGAATATATTTTTTTAGAAAATCTATTTAGAACAGTTTTAAACTAAAAAAAATGGGGAGGGAGAAAAATGTCTGTGTATTATAGAAGGATTATAAATTGTTAGCAAAAAGATCAAAGGAAAGAAAACCATAGAAAGAATCTATTTCTATAGACAAATGTGTAAAATTTAAGCAATAAGAAAGGTGAACAAGAATTCCTAATACAAAGAGGGAAAATTTACTTCATAGATCATGAAACCCATGAGCCTTGGTGATATATTTAGAATGTGGTTCTGGATTATTCTACTTTATTTTAAAGAAACAAAATAGGTAAAATGAATGACCTGGGAGTAGCATAGCCTTGTTTTTTAAGATAATATGCTCTTGAAGAAATCCAGAGGCCAATATAAGGAAGAATGATAGAGATCATTTCAGTGAAGATCAATAGATGGACCAAAAGAAAAAAATATATATATATATATATATATATTATCCAAGTATACTAAAGAGTACAAACATGGCATAAAGAAATGGTTGTTATGGGAGACCAACTTTCCAGTATTCTCTATCTATAAAATAGAGAATCTACTTATTTCCTTACTTGCCTCAATAATAATTTCATATGTTTATGAAGAAGCAAATGAAGAAAATTTTTATTCTGTATCAGATTCTCAGCAAAATGGAAGTAGCAGAATAACATCTTGGCAATTCATACCTAAATAATTCATTTTAAATAGCTATTTCTTCTAAATCACTGTCCTCTTTTCCAGAAGACGATACCAACAAAATATAGTTTGTGCTCTTAAGGAGTCTATGATGTCATGAGTAATTGGAACTGTACCCAGGTAAATATGAAACAAATTAGTAGTGCATGACAGAAACAACTAGTACTAATAAATCAGATATGTTATGTTCCATTCAAGCCAGGGGGATCAATGGTGATTCAGAAAGGAGGTATCATTGGAGCAGCATCTTAGATATCTGAAAAGGATATTGATTTGCTCAGAATGGGGAACAAGAATTATAGAGATTGGGAAAAGTAGTGTTAGAAGTGTCAGAGAGCATTTGGGAAATAGAAAATAGAACATTTGGTTGAAATATAAAAAGGAAATTTGTTATAAATCTAGACATCATCAGAATAAGATTATGGAGGACTTAAAATACCAAAGTAAAAGGCTTTAATACATCTTAAAGTGATAATTATTTTATGGCTTCCAAGAAGGCAGAAGATCTGATCAAGTCTGGACAATAACTAGTCTAATTTTAATTGGAAGGCAACAACTGTTTTTGAAGTTAATTTTTTTAGAGACTATTCTTATAGCTAAGGCAAAAGATGTTCAGTTCTTTAATCAATGAATTAATCTATAAGCATTTGTTAAGTGTCTACTCTTTGCTGGGCATTATTCTGCTTTTAAACAACTTATATTTAGTTATAACAAGCAAGACAACATAAGTGGAACCAAAGGAATAAAAAAATATAATAATAATGATTCAAAGATTCTGAGCATAGCTAGCTGGGAGAATGATTTCTATGAGTAACAATGAAAGAAAAAAAAATAGAAGTTTAAGTGAAATTATAGTAAATTTATGTTTAGATGACATTGAACTTGAGATACAGACAAAACATATTTGGAGTTGTATAGTGCGATATTAAAAGGGGGAATCTAAAATTTGGGAGAAAGATGGCAGCTAAAGATATGTTTATAAATCATTTACATAGAGGTGCTGTTGACCCTGAGTGTAGATAAAATAACTAAGAACTGATAGCAGAGATAGAAATAGATATCTTAAAGACAAAGTCTAAGAGAATAAGCTTAAAAAGGACACAAAAGGATCTTAGGCAGAATAAGCTAAGTAGATAGAAATCAAAAGAAAACAAAAAGTGTGTGTGTGTCTGTGTGTGTGTCTGTGTGTCTGTGTGTCTGTGTGTTGTATAATAAATTGTGTTGTATAATAAATATAATCAATAGTGACGGAGTCAGTCAAGAATCATTTATTAAGCACCAGTGGGTTAAACCCTGGGAATAAAAAGGCAATTCCTGGTCTTAAATTGCTCAAAAACAGGTATTTCCAGAAGGAGGAGATGCACATAGGATAAATAGGAAATAATTAACTGACAGAAAGCATTAGAGTTAAGAAACATTGGGAAAAGTTTCTTATAGAATTTGATTTTAGTGGGTACTTAAAGGAAGCCAGGGAAATCAGTAGTGGAGATGAAAGGTAGAGCATCTGAAGCATGGAATATAGCCAAAGAAAATGTTGGGAGCTGAGAGGTAGTGTCTTTTTGTAACAGCAAAGAGACCTGTGTAATTTGATCAAAGAATATGGGAGTGGAGAGGGACTGAAAAGGAAGAAGAAGAAAGGGGTAGGGATTGTGTAATGAAGGACTTTGAATTTCAAACAGAAGACTATATAAAGGACTAGGAGGATTAAGATTGAGAGAATGTCATGGAATTTGACAACCAAAGAGTCAATGGTGAATTTAAAAATTAGTTTCAGTATGGTAATGGAGAAGATGTCCAAACAATAAATTATTAATGAATGGTAAAGAAGTGGAGACAACAAGTAGCAATTGCTGATTAATCTCTCTAAGAGCCTTTTTTGGAGGGTGGAAGGATGTGATGCAGAAGATGACAAGAGATTGATACATGGTTCTAAATGGATCAAATGGAGTTCTGAAAAGAAAGTATGAAAATTCAAGAAATGGATGAATGATGCAATGGGGGAAAGTGAACTGTAATCAATTCATAGAAATCTGAAGGGCTACCATATTTAGAATTTATAAGTTAAAAACTTTCCCCAATTAGAATTGTGTATATATATATATATATATATATATAATATATATACATATGTGACTGTATAAATTTAAAAATAGGTTGCTATTATACTAAATATTAAGTTCATCTCTGGAAAAGTTCTAAAAGTATAAATGACCACCTGATAGCAACATTACAAAGGGAAGTTCTTAAAATAGCAAAAAAAAATATTGAATAATAGTGTTCTAATGTACCTTCTAATTATAGAATTCTTTGTCTATAAAATGTGACAATCTTTTCTTTCTTATAGGATTTTCTAGAATCCAAGTGCTATAGACATTATAACTTCCTATGGTCAAGATGAGGAATTTTTTAGCTTTGTCTTGAATATTAGTAGGCAATAATAGCACCCCAATACAGCTCATAATGAATATGATTTTATTTAAATTCCACATTAAAAAAATATATATATTATTTATAGACATTACTAAATATATTAGTGATGGAAAGAACATTAGAAATTGGTGAACCTAAATCAAATGCAATAACAATTCACTTGACTTCTGCTCAAATTTTGCCTGAAAATCAAATATGATATTTGATTCATTTTATAGGCATGAGTATTTTGGTTTTGATTTTTGATTTAGTAGTATTGTCATTTTAAAATGACATTCATTAAAGCTGTATGAAAATGACAAAAATAAATGTAGGGTTTTAAAGGAGATTTTACATAATTTGAAATATCTTTAGAGTCCAGATTTAGATTAATAATGAAGTTTTTATTCAATAACTGGTTTCACCAGTAAAACTGAAATGAGAACTGAAGAAAGGAATTTTTTTTTAAGACAAAGGACATAAAAGAGAGAAAAGAAAAGTGATTACAAAAAAAAAAAAGTCCAATTGCTTGAAAAGTCAAAGGTGTAGTCATACCTAGCCCTCAACAATCCTAGCATATTCACCTGACTTTTACATCATTTATATAACTTAAGCTAGTTGCAGCTTTTGTTAACATCACACGAGCCATATTAATAATAAGACAAATAGTCTGAAAAATGTTTTCATTGTAGTTGAGCCTGAAAGGTTTCCTAGACTGAGTGCATGTGTGAATTATGCTAATAGTTTTCATAATATTGAACTACCCTTGCATTCCTGGTATAAATCCTACTTAGTCATAGTGTATTACTCTGAGAATGACTATCTGTAATCTCTTTGTTAATATTTTATTAAAATTTTTTGCATCAATATTCATTAGGGAAATTGGTCTATAATTTTCTTTCTCTGTTTTGATCCTACCTAGTTTAAGTATCAGTACCTTGTCTGTGTCATAAAAGAAATTTGGTAGAACACCTTCTTTCCCTATTTTTTCAAATAGTTTATATAGTATTGGAATTAATTGTTCCTTAAATATTTGGTAGAATTCACATGTAAATCCATCTGGTCCTGGAGATTTTTTTTTTCAGGAGTTGATTAATAACTTGTTTTATTTCTTTTTTTTTAAAAATGGGACTATTTAAATAATTTATTTCCTCTTCTGTTTACTGGGGAATCTATATTTTTGTAGATATTCCTCCATTTCACTTAGATTATCAAATTTATTGACTTGTTGTTGGGTAAAATAACTCTTAATTATTGCTTTAATTCCTCTTCATTGGTGGAAAGTTCTCCCTTTTCATTTTTGAGACTAATAATTTGATTTTCTTCTTTCCTTTGTCTAATCAAATTAACTAAAGGTTTATCTATTTTGTTGATTTTTCATAAAATCAAATCTTAGTTTTATTTATTAATTTAATAGTTTTCTTATTTTTGATTTTATTAATCTGCCTTTTTATTATCATAATATCAAATTTTGTATGTAATTAAGGGTTTTTCATTTGTTCTTTTTCTAGCTTTTTTAGTTGTAAGCCCAATTCACTGATCTTTTCTTTCTCTATTTTATCCAAGTAAGCATCTAGAGATATAAAATTTCCCCTTATAAATGCCTAGGCTGCATCCCATAAATTTTGGTATGTCTTCTCATTATTGTCATTCTTTGGGATGAAGTTGTTGATTGTTTCTATGATTTGTTGTTTTACCCATTCATTCATTCTTTAGAATTAGATTAATTAGTTTCCAATTAATTTTTGATCTATTCTCCCCTGGCCTTTTATTAAATGTGATTTTTCTTGCATCATGATCTAAAAAAAATGCATTTACTATTTCTGCCTTTCTGCATTTGATTTTGAAATTTTTATGCCCTAATACATGGTCAATTTTTATGTAGGTTCCATGAACTATTGAGAAAAAAGTAAACTTCTTTCTGTCTACATTCAATTTTCTCCAAAGATCTATCATATCTAACATTCTGTTTACCTCCTTAACTTCTTTCTTGTTTATTTTGTGATTCGATGTATTTAGTTCTGAAACAGCAAGGTTGAGATCCACAACTAGTATAGTTTTGCTGTTTATTTCTTCTTGCATCTCTCTTAACTTCTCCACTAGGAATTTGAATGCTATACTACTCAGTGCATATATGTTTAGTATTGATATTCCTTCATTATCTATAGTACCCTTTAGCAAGATATAGTTTCCTTCCGTATCTTTTTAATTAGGTCTATCTTTGCTTTTACTTGATCTGAGATCAGGATAGCTACCCCTGCTTTTTTTACTTCACCTGAAGCATAATAAATTCTGCTTCAGCCCTTTACCCTTATTCTGTGTGTTTGATTCTGCTTTAAATGTGTTTCTTGTAAACAACATATTGTAGCATTCTGGCTTTTAATCCACTCTGCTATCCACTTCTGTTTTATGGGAGATTTCATCCCATTCACATTTACAGTTAAAATAACTAATTCTATATTTCCTGCCATTTTATTTCCCCCAGATTATGCTTCTTGATATGGAATTCTAATTCAGAAGACTAATGGACAGTCATCTGTGCATTTTTCATGAGTCATAGCTATTTTTTACAATTAATCTTTAAATGCTATCCAGTCTACTTTTCTTGATACTTAATTATCATTTGTGCCCCAATCTGAAATCAAACATGTCAGCAGACTAAGACTCAATCAGGATGTCTCTAAAAAAGCAGTATATCTCTTCAATTCCAAATCCTAACCACCTTTTATATTGGTAGCATTCATATTTACTTCTTGAGAATTCTTATGATTTTCTACTAAGCATGAATACACAAGAGTGTGACAGTTTATGGTTATATTTTAAAGATTAATTATAACACCTTTTTTCTCCCCACCTTCTTTGAAAAGGGGAGGAGTCATCTTATCACTATATTCCCCTACTAAGGAAATTATTGATTTTCCTTCTAAAGCATGACTGTACTATAATATTATTGAATTGTGATTTCATTGTTTAATAAGTTCATGCAGATATTTGTACATAATCCAGAAATTAAAAGGTTACAAAAATTAATTTAAAAAAAATTATCTACTCATTTCCAGGCTAACATAAGTGAGATATTGACCACTTTTTTACTTTCTATACCACCACAAAGATAGCACAATAGTAATGAAAATTTGGAAGCTTTCTATTACCTCTGGGTAGATCAGAGATTGGGGAGTTGGCAAAGAAGTAATCCTTTTCTGTGATTGTCCTTTGATATATCTAAGATGTTTACCTGAGAGAGTTCATGGTCTTTACTATATTTTTAAGCTTTTTTTTTTTTAAAGACCATAATAATTATGAAGCATTCTATAAAATGTTGATTAATTATTATTTTTGTGATTGTTTTCCTGCTATTTTCCTCTAATAGACTGTAAATTCCCCCAGAGTCCAGAGATTCTTTAAAATATTGGTCATTATATTGTCAATCACAACCCAGTGCCTGGCACATATTAGTTGCTTAATAAATACTTGCCAGATTAAATTGAATGACACAATTGAAAATATAAGTGAGATTAATTTAAGAGATTGTAGCATGGGAAGTAAAGATAAAATGTAGAAGTTAGAAATAGTGCAGATAAAAAATTTAAGTAAGGGTAAAATGAGAGAATTTAGGAGGATGTACAAATGACATTAGTCAGGTTCATATCCACCAAGGAGTAGTAGATTAATTAGAATAAAGATAGGAAGGCTAGGAGCAATATTAGGAAAATTTCGCAGGCTACCACCAAGTACCTCATTTGTTTGACTGTTTATCCGTTATATTTTACATTTTTTTCCTAAATGGAAGTTTTCCCTTTTTGTTTTCTTTTTGTTTTGCTATTATATCATTTATTTTAAGAATGGTTATTGCCTTTGTCTAACTGGAAAATTTGGATAATCAATAGCTTACTCTGAGTATTCAATAATTACTAAAGAATAAAGATTTTCCAAATTGTGCTACTCTATTTATATGCTCCTATGACTTAACATTTCATGTACATATCCATCCAGCTGATTGCATATTAAAGACATTATGAGTACTGGAAGAAAAATCAGAAAATAAAGATAAGATAAGTACTAAAACAAATAGGTTATTTTTAAAAGTTGTAAGGATAAAGCATCACCAAATCTCCTTCTCTAAAAAGACATTTAAAAAAATGCTTTGTTGCTTAATCATTGAAAGAAATAAATGGATTTACTGGGTCTCAGCTAAGCAGCATAAAAACTTTATTGTAGTGTTTTGAAAAATATTGTTAATGTGGTCAAAATGTTGAGAATTTTTAATAGAGCTTGTAGTAAAATATTTTTCATGATTTATCATATGAAATTTGAGTCCAAATGATGTTCTTTATGCAGATTTTGTTTATGCTATAACATTTTTATCCTCACATATGAAGAAAATACAGCAAACTGGTTTTTATTAGATTTCTCTTGAATAGAAGATGAGATTTTTTTTTGTTTGTTTGTTGCTTTTTGCTGAGGCAATTGGGGTTAAGTGACTTGCCCAGGGTCACACAGCTAGAGAATGTTAAGTGTCTGAGGCCAGATTTGAACTCAGGTCCTCTGGTGCTCTATCCACTGCGCCACCTAGTTGCCCCAAGATGAGATTTTTTAAATCCCCTTTACATCCAGAGAGAGTAGGAGCATAGACAAATTTCCAAATTACCAAGGCAGCTCACAAATAAAATGCACCTCCTCTGCCCAAATATTCTCCTAAAAGTATTGGCTAATTATATTTAACATGAAGCAGAAACATAATTTCCACTGTTTTGACAAACAACAAATTGCACGTTAGTAACTTATAAATAAAATTATTAAAAACAATTGTCCTTTTTTGTACTTTTTTCTTTGTAAGAGTAAAATTAATTTAAGGCTCATCATTTGCTTGAAATGTATTACAGTATCAAAGCAGTAGTTATAAAGGATCAGAACACATACACTGAAGCATGCTTTTTGAGGGAGAATTTTGATGCTACAATAAAATGAAAGGAGAAGACATGAGGTCTACCATAGCAGTTTGGTGCCTTCTAGTAATCACATTTTCAGTCATGATTTATTTAGCTCAGTGTTTCTACTACTAATATTCCAGATAATAAAGCAAATATAATATTGCTTTGCACTTGAGAATGTAAATTACAGCTTCCTAAGCATTTTTCTTCAAATTAGTCAATTAATTAGTGGAAATATTGCATTTTCAATTGTCTCAAATTTTAAGAATTATTGAAAGATGCTCAGAGAAGCAAGTTTGTTACTGATGAATATTTTTAATTTTCATAAGAAGATACAAATCTAAAGCTTCCAACCAACATTGAGGCAGCATGCAGAAAAAAAAATTGGAGGAATTTATACAAAAATGTATTTTAATTTTGTGTTTCCTTTGTATATTAAGGAGATATAATAATAAATGACATAAAGGCATATACAGATAGGTTGGAACAGTTTCCAAGACACTCTTTCAACTATAATAAGACAAAGTTCACATTTGGAGGGGAAAATACATATTTAAGAAGAAATTTATCTTCAGGAAATTAAGGTTAACAGATTCACTGGGGACTGAATTTGCATAGAAGGCTAATTTGGAACATCAGGAATATAAATTCATTAATTTGTGCCATTATAACAATGATTAGAAGACAAATTCACAGCAGTCTAATATTTTGAAAGGAGTCTGAAATGTAAATAATAACTTTGCATAAGCAGAAAGTAGGGGGCTGTTCAAGACAACACAGCCTAATGAGAAGAGATAATCTTATTTACCCCCTGTGAATTCAGAGTTAATGCTGGTTTAAGTTGTCTATGTTATTAATTTCTTATTCAGTATTAGCCAAGGTGACAAGTAGATTCATAGATCCTAATTCTGAGAGAGGAAAACTTCTCTTAACTTCTTTCTTTCTTTCTTTCTTTTTTTTTTTTTTAGGTGAGGAAATTGAGGCCCAGAAAAGTTACATGATTTGTCCAATATCACAATGACCCAATGGTTGCATTGGAACTGGAAGACAGTTATCTGTTTCTCCAGAGTTAACTTCAGGTTAAAACAAAAAAGGAGACAAAAGGAAAAATTCAAAGGATAATCAGTTAGAAGGGTTGTGAGCTAGATTGAAGAACAATTTTAGAGATCATTCAATTGACAGTTAAAGTAAAATAAACTTAATAGAAGAGTTGGGATGGAAAGGAGTTTGAGGGTCAAAGCAGAGGTTAGAAAGAGATTAAGTTGAGAGAAGCTTTGGGGTGAACTTGAATGAGGGAAAAATGCTTTACTTTCACTAAGCATTAACAGAAATTTAGTTTGCCTTTTAATCATGAATTAAAAACCAAAACAAATCATTATTCTGAAAAGGCTTCCACCTGTTTCATCAGACAGTAAAACGGATAAATGAAACAAACAAACAAAAAAGTTAATGACCCCCTCCTCAAGACTAATAAGCATTTGGGTAACTCTCCTTCTATAATAGAAAAAATACAGTGGCCGCACCCTTCCAAACTTTATTTTTGAGTCTAGGCAGCAGATGTTGTGTTACTTATTACTTATTTGTAAAGGGGAGCATGTTCAAAATTACCTGTAGTGAAGAAAATATTATATTTTGTTCACAGGTTTTAAATTCATAGATAGTCTTTAAATCCAAAAATATTGTAGAATCATAGCAAGTGTAAAAGCAAATGTAATGTTATTGTAGCAAACATAATGATTTCTAAAAATGCAGTTTAAAAAATACCATTAGCAAAACAATTGAAATCGACTTTTTCAGTGAAAGATTTTATATCATAAATCAAATATTTATTTTAGACATAATTTATCAGCATTATGGAAAAGGGTTAGTTTTCAAGGACAAGTAAGTTCTTAATATCATTAGTACTTGCAGGATAAAGAAATTTAAAAAAATAATCAAAAATCTCTAAGTGAGATAAACAATAATGATTATATTCATTGGATTCTAATCCCAAAACTCAGTGATCTAAAGCGATTTATTAAGCTTGGTCTAATGCAAATAAAAATATTTGTGGCCTCTAGAGTGAGTATTATGTTCAGCTCCATTGATCAGACTAATCATAGATAAATGATCCTTAAACATGGTTAAGGTATTAGATTTACAAAATGGAAAATGGGCTCTGATACTATTATCAAGCTATACCTTAGAAGAGAAAGCACAAATCTGAAACAAGGTAATCTTGAAGAAATGAGATGCCTAGGCTTTCTAGCATTGTTATGGCTTATACAAAGTGTAAAATTTCTAAGTCACTAATTTTAATAGCTAGCAGTTATAGCACTTTAAGTTTTGTAAAGTGTTTGTCATGAACTAATCTTTAAAACAATCCTGGGATGTTGGTGTTTTATTATCACCCCAATTTTACAAATGACAAGGGTAGAGAAATGTGAAATTATTTATCCATAAGCACCACCTTGTAAATTTTTGAGACCAGATTTGAACTCATGTATTCCAGGTACCAGATTCAACAACTTAAGCTCTGTCAATAGTGAATTAGCATTTATTAAAGATCTACTATGTGCCAGGCACTGTGCTAAATGTTGAGAACATATACTATATATATACATATATATATATATATATATATGTTTATATATATATATGTGTATATATATATATGTACATATATATATATATTTAGTGAAAGAAAGAGAGAGAGAGCAGTAATCTCTGCCCTCAGAAAGCTTACAACATACAAAAAGAAAATTGAAAAGTTGAAAGCTGAAAGTTGAAAAGCTATTTGGTATATGGGGGAGGAAGTACCTGGAGAAAGGGCATGGTAAAGAAAAAGAAGACCAAAATTAGGGCAGCTGGATGGCATACTAGGCAATACCTTAAAACATGTCAAATGTGTTAACTCCCCTAACTCCTTAAATGGGAGAGTTTATGGTTCCTCTATCCAATCAGCAAGGCAGAGTATAGTGATGAAGTATAAATAATAAGACTGATTGGTTATTACAATATGGCAATTCCCAATAAGTATATTAAGGGTTTGGTGAAGAAAAGAGAATTTCAAAATGACTATGACTAAGTGGGAAATGAGGATATTTCTGTGCCACCTGTCAGTCTTTTAATTATCTAAAAACCTTAACTATATAAGAAATGAAAATATAGTTATCGGGGGAGCTAGGTGGTACAGTGGACAGAATACCAGCCCTAAAGTTAGGAGGACTTGAGTTCAAATGTGATCTCAGATACTTAATATTTCCTAGTTGTGTGACTCTGGGCAAGTCACTTAACCCCCATTGCCTCAGCAAAATACACACAAACACACACACACATCCATATATAAATACACATACACACACACACACACACACACACACACACACACACATATATATATATATATATAGTTATCAATTCACACCAATTGGTTTTAAATGTTCAAATATCATGAATCAAAAATGAGGAGATATGTAATGTTTTTGTACCAATAGCAGATATTAGTTATGCAGTTTAAAGTTGTTTTGTTTTGGTTTTTTGAGAAAGCAAATCCCTCTGGAACAAACATGATTTCATGGGCCAAATAATTATTAAAATACTCATGATAAAAATATAAAGTCACTATGAAGTTTAGTATAATTTAAGCATCAATACTGCCTACAAAAGCAGATGGGAAAAGAACAAGATCTTTCAAACCAAGGTAATTTTATATGGTTGTTCTGAGAAACTTCAAGATGGATAAAAGGAAGGTTGTTGAAAAATATGTGAAATTGTGTTGTTTAAAATATATTTTTTTAAAAGTCAGAAATATCAGAGGTGAAAGAAATAAGCCTCTGGATATGAAATATCATTTTTTTTAAATGAAACTTACTGTATCTTAACACTTAGGAACCAATTATTTACTGATGTGGGGATCCTTTTAGAATTGATAATCTCATTGCATTCAGATCATTTAATTAGTTGAATGAAGGTCAAAATTGATAACAAATTAGAAAAGCTACAAATGAATAGAAAACTTTCATATTTTCTTTGATCTTTTCAAATGAGCAGTCAATAGAAAATGTGTATAATAGAATAAGGCAAATATGTTGAAATTGATTATTACTACTTGCTGCAAAAGTTTAACTATTATAAGCAAGTTACCAAAATAAGTCAGCCAAAGAACCTCAGAAATTGTTTAAGCTAGAAAAAAAAATGTATTCTCCTTGCTATGTGAAGAGATGGAGGAGGAGAATAATATTTATTTAGAACAGGAATTTATTTTCAAGATACAATGAAGCAGAACAGCAGAAAACTGTTAGTGGAATCAGTCTTTTAAACCCTGGTCTTTCAGATTTTTAAGTCACTTTCCCCTCTACTTTGCCTCTGCTTTCTGATATATATTGACTATATGAATTTAGATAGTTCTCTTTTATCTTTCAATGCTCTAGGTTATTATGTAAGCCTGTTGAGGTTGGGAAAAGGGGACTTCAAAAATTTGGGGTCACAGACCAGGGTCACAAGGTGTCTCAAAAAAATTTGCAGGCTTGAATTCATTTCCCAGTCAAAGGGTAAAGTTCCTTGTTACACCATTACAAAAGTGGGCTGGAATTCTAAGAAAATTTAGCAGAGAAACAGAAGCAAGAAGAAACATTTATCCAGCTTTCAATCATACATATTCTAATTCTATAGCTCATAGATAGGAAGGAGTGGTTTCTGGAATTTGGTTCTTGTAGACTAATTATTACTGACAAGATTAGCAGTCAGCAATGAATTGAGGAGTGGTGTCTGGAATGAGGAACTTTGTCAGAACAATAGTATTCCTAGGTTGGAGGGTGGGGGAACAAAGCCAGAGGATTCTGAATCAGATAGATTGCCAGAACAGAAATCCCAAGGTTAGGGGACTCCAAAATCACTGGAGTGGTTTCCCTAGAAGCTATACAAATCAAGTCTACAAGCTGTAGCATAACCCTTTGTAAGGGAAAGGTTCCTAACCCTACTAGGATCTAACCTAGGAGATTCTAGTACTGAAGAAATAACAGGTTCAGTCAGAAACCCAAAAAGCAAGGAAATACAAAACAATTGTAAAGAAAGCTTTACATGAAACTTAAATGCAATATATGTTCCTAAGAGTACATAATGATAAAACTGGTAGAACAACAAATAGATATAAAATGAAATGAATCTGCCAACATTTCTTTAATATTCTGTTATGAACATCATTAGTAGAAAAGCTACCAAATTTTGGCACCTCCACCTCAATTTCCAATTTACAAGAAATGAAAATAGATTTTAGGAAGTCTGCTGGACTAGAAAAAGTAGTGAGAGAAATTATCATTTTCTAATATATTAGCTTCCAAACTTTTTATTTTCTCATTTAGAGACTAGCCTTCCTGAGAGATGAAATTGTTCAAATCTTCCAGGAATTTGACCCTCAGTCTTGGGCAGGACCCCACCCATCTATAAGAACTTAATTTTGTTTAGAATGTAACAGAATCTAATTTAGATGAATTTCAGTCCCTGAGCACTAAATCCACATCTTGGCTCTTCTCTACTGGAGTGTAAGGCAACCTATTTCATAAAGGAAAAACAAAACAAAACAATCCTTGTAATCTGCATAGAGATGGATTCCTTTCTCTAGATTTCTGGAGCAAGTTGATCTCAAGATCAGGCTTTGTTCTCAGCAGGGGAAGCTGAAGATTTTCATTCCATCTCCTCATTTGAAAGCTTACCCCCTAAATAATTGTTCATCAATCAAGGCTAATTTTCACTTTTTTCAAAAATGGTTTGGTCTTTGGTTACCAAGAAAAAACACTGATTCTCAATTTTTTGATTGTGAGCCTGATTAATTGATTATTAATTATCCAGAAGCTGTTTCTTGGGCTTTTCATCCATCTCAGTCCACACCCAAAAGAATTCATTTGGGAGGTGGCACAATCTTAAAATCTTCGAGAGCTTACCTTAAATGATATCTCAAAAAAAAGTAACCTTTTGCTGAAATGAGCAGAAAATATAAGATCCATTATGTCTGCTTACAAAAAGAAAGAAAGAAGAAAAAAGAAAAAGAAAGAAAGAAAAAAGAAAAAAAGAAAGAAAAAAGAAAAGAAAAATGACAGAGCAAAATGCATCCTTAGTTACTCTCTTTGGGAAAAAAAAAGACTTTCATGTTTATGTGAAAGATCATGCAAGATTTCTTAACAATATTAAACTAGAGAAATAATTCTTTACATTGATACTTTATTTTAATGTCAAACAATGAATAAAACATGCATGTGCATATATATGCACATATATACACACATATATACACTATTATTTTCTACTTTGTTGTGGAATGAAAGAATGATTAAGTGAAATCCTCCAGATGTGTGCAATCATCTATATGTATAATAAGTATAAAGTACAGCTGTGAAATAAATGTATTTTATTGTTTTAATTGCTAAAGATCTATCATTTAATTTTTCTATATTTCTATTTAGTTATTTTTTTCTTGTTAAACTTATTGTTGTCTTCATATTTATCTAGGTTGGAAAGAGCTATAATGAGATTCCCTCAGAAATTGTTTTCTATTTCTCCATGTAATTAATTTAAATTTCCCTTTAACTAATTTGATGCTGAGCTGTTCAACATGTATACATGATTATATCTATAAATATTTGCACATACATGTATATTATATATAATAGTGATCTTTCCTTGTCTATGATCTATGTTAAGTGTATGTGTATAAAATCCCTTTTTATATGTATACATTCATATGTGGTGTGTGTGTATAATGTATGCATGCATGGTATAAAACCTGGAAATTCTGTATTTTATTCTGTCATTCACACATGCTTCCATTATAGTTTCTCCTTCTGTATATGACTAGAGCATTCTCTGTATTAGTTTATTCTTTCTATTTTCATTTTACTACCTGATTTTTCTGAATCTGGGCAATTTTCATTAAAGATTTTTTGTAATATGGTATCTTGGGTTGTTTTGGGTGTATCAAAAGGTTTTAATAAACATAATGATACTTAAATAGCTCTTCTTGACATGTTAGAGTAAAAGATGTTAGAGTAGAAGGAAACAATTTGGCCTAATTATCTTGTATAATTACAACAAAAAGACGTAGAAAGAACATGAGAAAGAGGTAAATTACTGGTGGTTGAGGCCAGAAGCAGTCTATTGAAGATAATTGAGGATATTTATTGTTTAGGCTAAAAAAAAGTGATAAAGCAAGAAGCCTGAAAATCACATTATAAGAAATAATTAAGAAAATATTAATCAGTATTGAAACAGAAATACAATTTAATCTACAAGATTGTTGATTAAGAAAAATTTTAAGTTTAAATCACAAAAGGACATGATAGATCAGCTTTATAATGTGAATATTAAATACCAAATGTTGTAAGCAGTCATGACAAAAAGTCTTTATCTGTAAGATAAAGAAAAGATTGAACTATAAATTAAAACAAAAATAACAAGCCAAAAAACAAACAAAAACAGGATATTAGGATATGTCACAAAATAAACAAATATTGATTAAAAAAATGATGATGGTTCTTGGAACTTATACAAAAATTGACCATGTGTTAGGGCATAAACTCCTCAAATTCAAATGCAGAAAGGCAGAAATAGTAAATGCATCCTTTTCAGATCATGATGCAATAAAAATCACATGTAATACAAGGCCAGGAGAAAATAGACCTAAAGTTAATTGGAAAATAAATAGTCTAAATTTAAAAAATGAATGGGTGAAAGAGAAAATCATAGACACAATCAATAATTTCATCCAGGAGGATGACAATAATGATATAACATACCAAAATCTGTGGGATATGTCCAAAGCGGTTATAAGGGGTAATTTTATATCTCTAGATGCTTACTTGCATAAAATAGAGAAGAAGATCAATGAATTGGGCTTACAATTAAAAAAAAATAAATAATTAGAAAAAGAGCAAATTAAAAACCCTCAATTAAATACCAGATTGAAAATTCTGAAAATAAAAGGGAAGATTAATAAAATTGAAAATAGGGGAAGTTAGGTGGTGCAGTGGATAGAGTACCAGCCCTGAAGTCAGGAAGACCTGAGTTAAAATCTGATCTCAGACACTTAATATTCCCTAGATGTGTGACCCTGGTCAAGTCACTTAACCTCAATTGCCTCAGCAAAAAGCAAATAAAAATAATAAAAAGAAAATAAAATTAAAAAAAGAAAACTATTGAATTAATAAATAAAACTGAGTTGGTTTTATGAAAAAAACAACAAAACAGATAAGCCTTTAGTTAATTTGATTAGAAAAAGGAAAGAGGAAAATCAAATTGTTAGTCTCAAAAATGATAAGGGAGAACTTTCCTCCAAGGAAGAGGAAATTAGAGAAATAATTAAGAGTTGCTTTGCCCAACTTTATGCCAATAAATTTGATAATCTAAATGAAATGGAGGAATATCTACAAAAATATAGACTGCCCAGGTTAACAAAAGAGGAAATAAATTATTTAATACAAATAAATAATTAATTAAAATAAAATAAGTAATTTAATTAATTAATTAAATCAATAAAATAATTAAGTTTTCATTTTAGAAAAAGAAATAGAACAAGCTATGAATCAACTCCCTAAGAAAAAATCTCCAGAGCCAGATGGATTTACATGTGAATTCTACCAAACATTCAAAGAACAATTAATTTCAATACTATACAAACTATTTGAAAGAATAGGGAAAAAAGGTATACTACCATATTTCTTCTATGATACAGATATGGTGCTGATAGCTAAACCAAGTAGAGAGAAAACAGAGAAAGAAAACTATAAACCAATTTCCCTAATGTATATTGATGCAAAAATTTTAAATAAGATATTAGCAATGAGATTACAGAAAGTCATCCCCAGGATAGTACACTATGACCAAGTAGGATTTAAACCAGGGATGCAGGGCTGGTTCAATATTAGGAAAACTATCAGCATAATCAATTTTATTAATTCCTATTAAAAACACTAGAGAGTATAGGAATAAATGGGCTTTTCCTTAAAATGATTAGTAGCATCTACTTAAAAACATCTGCAAGCATCATATGTAATGGAGACAAAGTAGAACCATTCCCAATAAGATCAGGAGTGAAACAAGGCTGTCCACTGTCACCATTATTATTTAATATTGTCTTAGAAATGTTAGCTTTAGCATTAAGAGAAGAAAAACAGATTAAAGGAATTAGAGTAGGTAGTGAGGAAATCAAATTATCACTCTTTGCAGATGATATGATGGTATTCTTAGAGAATCCTAGAGACTCAACTAAAAAGTTACTAGAAACAATTCACAACTTTAGCAAAGTTGCAGGATACAAAATAAATCCACATAAATCATCAGCATTTTTATATATTACCAACAAAGCTCAACAGCAAGAGATACAAAAAGAAAATCCATTCAAATTAATGGTTAATATAAAATATTTGGGAATCTATCTGCCAAGGAAAAGTCAGGAACTATATGAACTAAACTACAAAACACTTGCCACACAAATAAAGTCAGACCTAGTCAATTGGAAAAACGTCAAGTGCTCATGGGTAGGTGAGCAAATAAAAAATGACAGTACTACTCAAACTAATTTACTTATTTAGTGCCATACCAATCAAACTCCAAAGAAATTATTTTACAGATCTAGAAAAAATAGTAGCAAAGTTCATTTGGAAGAACAAAAGATCAAGAATTTCAAGGGAATTAATGGAAAAAAAAAAAGGATGATGAAGGTGGCCTTGCTGTACCAGATTTAAAACTATATTATAAAGCAGTGGTCATTAAAACCATTTGGTACTGGCTAAAAAATAGAGTAGTCGATCAGTGGCATAGGATAGGATCACAGGACAAACTAGGCAATAATGATAGCAATTTTGTATTTGATAAACCCAAAGACCCCAGATTTTGGGATAAGTACTCGCTATTTGACAAAAACTGCTGGGAAAAATCGGAAACTAGTGTGGAAGAAATTAGGGCTTGACTCACACCTAACACCACATACCAAGATAAGATCTAAATGGGTTCTTGATTTAGATATAGAGTGATGTTATAAGCAAATTAGAGGAACATAGGATAATTTACCTCTCTGACCTGTGGAGATGGAATAAATTTATGTTCAAAGAAGAACTGTAGCTCTTAACTGAAACACCAGATAGAAAATTTTGACTATATTAAATTAAAAAGTTTTTGTACAAACAAAACTAATGCAGACAAGATTAGGAGGGAAGCAATAAATTGGGAAATCAAGTTGACAATTAAGACTTCTGATAAAGGCCTCATTTCTAAAATATATAGAGAATTGTCTCATATTTATAAGAATTGAAGCCCCTCTCCAATCAATAAATGTTCAAAGGATTTAAACAGACAATTTTCAGATGAAAAAATTGGAACTATTTTTAGTCATATGAAAAGGTGCTCCAAATCACTATTGATCAGAGAAATGCGAATTAAGACAACTCTGAGATACCACTACATACCTGTCAGATTGGCTAAAATGATAGGAAAAGATAATGACAAATGTTGGAGGGATTGTGGGAAAACTGGGACACTGATACATTGTTGGTGGAATTGTGAAAGGATCCAACCATTCTGGAGAGCAATTTGGAGCTATGCTCAAAAAGTTGTCAAACTGTGCATACCCAGCAGTGTTTCTACTGGGCCTATATCCCAAAGAGATCTTAGAGGAGGGAAAGGGACCCACCTGTTCAAGAATGTTTGTGGCAGCCCTTTTGGTAGTGGCTAGAAACTGGAAACTGAAGGGATGCTCATCAATTGGAGAGTGGCTGAATAAATTATGGTATATGAATGTTATGGAATATTATTGCTCTGTAAGAAACGACCAGCAGGACGATTTCAGAGAGGCCTGGAGGGACTTGCATGAACTGATGCTGAGTGAAACGAGCAGAACCAGGAGATC
>JAJPUD010012274.1:22109-50147 GCA_023553655.1 Myrmecobius fasciatus
GACTTGCATGAACTGATGCTGAGTGAAACGAGCAGAACCAGGAGATCATCATACACAGCAACAACAGTATTACATGATGATCAATTCTGATGGACATGGCTCTCTGCAACAAAGAATTGTCTCAAACCAGTTCCAATTGTTCACTGAAGAAAACCATATACACCCAGAGAGAGGGAAATGAAATATGGACCACAACGTAACATTTTCATGATCTCTATTGACATTTGCTTGCATTGTGTTGCCTTTCTCTGATTCTTTTTTTTTTTTCTTGTAGGTAGGATTTTTCTTGTATAACTTCTCAAGCATTTCAACATTATTAACATGTAGTGGACTTCCTGCCATCTAGGGGAGGGGAGGGGACTGGGGGTAAAATTTGTAATAGAAACCTTTGTAAAGATCAATGTTGGGGAACTACCCATATATATGTTATACAAATAAAAAGCTTTTAAAAAAAGAAATTGCACATATGATATGATATCATACAGCAAAAAACAACATAATATAGCATAACATGAAATATAATTAATAAAATATTTTAACCATAAGTTTAACTTAAGTAAATTTACACAACAGGGAAGTAAAAAGAAACTACAAAATGCCCAAGTCAGTAATTCTTTTACTGATGAAATCACATTAGAATTTAAGGTCATCTATAAAAGTAGGATGTGTTATCTATATAGGAAACAGCACATGACAAGATATCCAACTAGACAAAAACAGCCCAACAGCATCTAAGGATGATAATGGGAGGAAGACAGTGGGAAAAAATAGAGGAAAAAAAGAAAATATTTGCAAGCTTATTTTAATAAATAGTTCTATCCATCAGAAATAATTGAACCACTGTCATTGGATGATGTTAATATCACAGTACCTAAAATATTTACAGAGGAAGTAAAATTGTACATTTGAAGTGAAACTAATTTTTGGAGGGTGTTCTAGCAAATCATATTTGCAAACATATATACACATATGCATGACTATGCACAATATATATGTACGTGTATATTGCCAATAAGACAGTAAGCATAATATGCTTATATTCTCTACATCATTCAATTAGTTGTGGGAGAGTAAAGTTGTATTGCATTATTGAATATTGTTTGTGAAAGTTTTGTTGTGCCTTATAAATATTTTCACCAGCAATGACCTTGATTCATATATAGATCACTTTCATAAAGATTTTGAATAGATTTAGAATAGGAATTTTGCCCTGTAGTTATTGAGGTTTTCTTCATCCTCTCTTTTTGGGGCACATATAAGATCTCAGATTATTATCATTCCTTTGTTATTTACTTTTTTTCAAATATCATGAATATTAGCTCTTCAATATCATCATAATTGTTTCACCTCAACACTGATCTCCTCTGTACATGCTGTACATGTGCTGTATATGTATATGTTCTGTTTAAATTGTAATTGAAAAAAGATTAACATTTTTAAAAGGTATTTTTTATTAAAAGCACACATAATGAATTTTATTTAAAAATTTTAAAAGGCTCTAGTTAAAAGTAGAATTTTAAGAGTGGAATTGTGCTCATGATTCTATTTTTAATGATTTCCCTTAGAAGATAAATGTTTGTTAAACTAACAGGCCACTTTTATCAGAAGAACTTCATCCTTATTTTTAAATTTACATATAAATTGAAAAAGAAGCTTGACTTCATTTGTGGATTCAAGACAGTCTTTTATTATTATTATTATTATTGCACCATATAGTGTCCAGAGAAATGTGTACCTGCATGTTTAAATTAAAACTTCTTTTCACAGACACAGAAGAAGAATGAAGTGGAAGAATTAGAATATGATGTTACTAGTCACAAATAAATGTAATTAATTTACAAATTCATTAGTGCTGCATATAAAAAAATCATTGAAATATCATCTTGAAAGTCTGTCAAGGATGATACTAGTTTTTAGACAGTTAAGGAAGAATAGATTTGCTCACTTAAAAAATAATTTCCATAACCTTTGACTTGTTAACATTTCACAAAGACTTTCTGTATCTTGGGCTTCATCAATTTCACCACTTATTTCTGCTGTACCTGGATGATGTGAAGTCCTAGACAGGAGGCATTAAGCTTATGATGTAGTGAAAAATCTTGGAAAAGTCATATGTAAGCCAGGAAGGGAAGTAGAGTGAAATTATAGAATGACAAGATAATTATATTTTCCTTTATAGTGACCACAGCAAGTATTTTAGATTTGAAGGGGTGAAAAAATAAATCATATGAGAACATTTGACTCACTTCATGAAAGGGGGATTTTTCTTTTCTTTTGTATCTCATGCTATATTTTTGTGAAAAAAAGAATTGTTAGAAATAGTTCGTGCATATGAAAATTTAACCCCTATATTGTTACAGAGGCTAATCAAGTTGATTAATATTTAATAACATTTACAGTATGCCAGACACTGTGCTGAGCTTGAGGGATACAAAGAAAAGCAAAACAATTTTTGTCTTCAAACAGTTCACATTTTAATAGGCAAGACAATATGTAGATAATTAGGTATATACAACACAAATAGAGGAGATGAAAGATAACATCAGAGGGGGAAGACATTTTTAGCTAATGTTCTACTCAAGGCTATTGAACAACTTGAAATTTTTAAGGGAGGCTTTTTTTTATAGTGTTAACTTTGTTAAAGGAGTCTTTGTGTGTGTGTGTGTGTGTGTGTGTATGAATATTACTTTGATCAAATAAACATTTATTAAGAAATTATTCTTTTTCAGGCTGGGGGTACAAAGATTAAAAAAACAAACAAAACAAAACAAAAAAAATTCTGACCTTTGAATTTATTATCTAGTAGGATATATGAGACAATTCCAGGAGGTTTGAAGTTGGTTGAGTGTAGAGAAGGCTAATAGGGTGGCATACAATTCCTTCCAGTGTTGGGGGATTAGAGCAGGATTAATGGCTGAAGTATCAGCTAGCCAGCTCTTAAAGAAAGAGAAGAATCGATTGAACAGAGCAACATAGAAGGAATCTATTTTAAGTACAGGCTTTCAGGTATATACAAATATGAAACAATGGGAGTCTGTCAAGCAAAGGATATAAGGCAGGAACATGTGCAACATCACCTATGGGATTCATCAATACAGAGTGGTCCATAGGTCATAAGAGCTTTTTATTGAAATGTTTCCAAACACAGAAAATAACTGCTGCCCCAACTATGATAACCTTAAGAGGTAACTGTGAGTGTGGTGGCCATTTACATCTTTCCAGAAATGTGACCCTGCACGGATCAAAAGTTCTGCATAAATCAATTTACAGCATTAAGAGATGGCTCGAACTGTGTTCAAAATTGCAGCATGACCCATCATGGACCTGCTTTACAATATATTATTTTTTCACAACAGGAGAATCAAATAACTACCAAATTAAGTTGGAATGAGAATACATCTGAGTTGCCTCATATAATTGCAGCAAAAAAAGATGTGCTCTTTCTTGGGGTGAGGGTTCCCATCAGATCCAGATGTAGGGGCACAAACACAGAAAGTAACAATTCCAGTATTATAAAGTGAGGTAAATTACATTGAGGCAAAAAATAATTCTGAAAATTAAGAGAGTCATTATGAGCTCATGAGTAGGATATAAACAATAACAAAAACATCACACTAATTTTTTTTTTAAAGGGTCTCAGAATCCTCTGTGGCTCATACCATAAGTCTTCTACGCAATCATATACTCACTTATATGCAATTATATTCTCACTTATGTAGCATTTTAAACTTTACAAAGCATTTTCTTCCATATAATTCTGGTACATAGGTGGTTCAACTATCAATTCATTCCAAATTGAGGATTATATATTTGATCCCAAAAGTACCAAGAGAATTAATATGGTCAGCCATTCAAATAAATGTCTTGACTTGCTTGAGCTCCACCCCTTTCTGCCCTCCATCCTCCGCCCCCATTATCCAGGTAACCAGAAGAACTGCCTGAGGACTGGTTGTATTGGCTTGACATACCAACAATTTTTTATGGTGTCCAAGAGTGAACCTAGCTGAACATGTAGAAAATCAGCAAATCTGAAGATAATTAAGCTCATACCAAATTTGAAGCGGACTCTGAGTCATTTGTTGGTTTATGGACCTTCAAACAACTTATCTGCAGACTTCTTTTTTATATCCCTTTTGTTTTTCATTTTAATGTGTATTTTATTTTATTATTTGTGCTCAAGCCTTGAATTGTCAAGCTGATTTGTGTATCAAAGGGCCACATATCTTTCACCTGGAATTACTTACTCTCTCTCCTGGTTCTCTCCTTCCTTGGGAACAGAGACTGACTATTTCCTTCCTATCTCCCCAATTCTTTTCCTCCCTTTGATTGAAAAATATAAATATCCAATAGGCCTTGAACATGTCAAAACAGATATTGTTCCAGTTCATAAGCTTCTTCTTAGACAATAAAATGCATATATAAAATGTGAAAACTTTATATACATTCAAAATGAAGTGTGAAGGGGGTACATTCACTAAGAAAGGCTTTTCTGCAGAAGGTGGACAATGAGCTGAAGCTTGAAGGAAGCCTTGGGAGCTAGGATTCATAGAAGGGGGGAACATAGTCTAGGAACAGCCAGTGGAAATTCATGGACTTAGCATACCATGTATTGCCAAAAATGAGTAGGGCAAGTAGGCCTGTACTGGAAAGAAGAAGGCAAGGGAAAAGTAGGAAAATATCTGATTGTAAAGGATGTTAAATGATAAACAGAAGAATAAACACATACACACATACATTTACATATATAATATATATGATAAATTTTCATGCCATAAAGAATCCCAGTGAGTTTCAGCCATGTCCTATGAATAATTTTGCTGAGAACATGAGCACACCCGTGCACTTATCTCATGGAAACCCTGTGCATTGATTAACAAATTTCCTTTATTGCTGACCTGTGTTTGTCTTGGAAACCTAGCCAGTTCTCTGAGTAAACACAGTTTACTCACTGAAGGAATGGAGAAATATTTTTTCTTGGTGGTTTCCTCGAGATGGAGCACCTTGCACTTGGAAGAATTCCTAATTAATCTCACCCCTCTTTAACTCATTCCCCAAGCAGCTAGCAAAATGATATTTCTAAAGTGCAAATCTTCTTTATTATTTTCTTGTTTAATAAGTTCTAATAGTTTTATTATCTTTAGCATCAAATATAACATTCTCTGTTTTTAAATCACTCCATGACTTTAATCTAAGCTACCTCTCTAGGCTTACTATGCATTACCCTGCTCAATGCTCTCCACATTCTGGTCAAACTGACCTTTTTGTCCTTCTTCTCTAACAATGTTTTATCCTTTTGACTTTGAACAAATTATTCTCCCTTTCTATGATGTTTTCTGCCCTATCTTTTGTATCTTAGAATATCTAGTTTCCTTCAGACTTAGCTCACATGCCACTTCTTTATGCAGCTTTTCCTAATTCCCACTAACTGGGAATTTTCCTCAAAATTAAATTTCCCTTGTGTACATTTTCTGTTTGTGTACATTCATATTATCTTTTATGATAGAATGTAAGCTCTGTGAAGACAGGAACTTTTAAAAAAACATATTGCAAGGGTCTGGTACAGTGCCTAGTACATAGTAGGCACTTTATTATTGAGCGAGTAAAACAGAAGTTCATGTTTAGGGCTGTTAGAATAAACAATATATTATACATTTGAAGTTACTTTAAGTAGAATTTCAAACTTTTCCTAGAATTGTGTATTGAGTTCCCTAGTATAGTTAGATGGACAATATCCAGTAGTAGGTAGAGTCAGCGTTTAAGCCAAGTAGACCATATACTGATTGTATGACCCCCCAATACTCCAGGAAACTTGCTCAGATTTTGTGTCAGAAAAGGTGCCAACTTGTATTGCCTCTTTATTAGGGAGTTCTCTAGATCAAGGAAGTTATAGGTGACTTCACCTTCACAAGTGAAGTAACTTTTACATTTTTAAACAATTAGATTACAAACATTAACTGATGAAATTTGCTCTGTATGATGGCCTTGTTTAAGGCATGCTCATCTGAGATGGTTTTAACAAAGTATTGTACTTTGCTAGTAGTATTTGTATTTGCTTGTAAATATTTGACCAAAATGTTTTTCAGTTTAATAATACTTTAAGGTTGCTTATCTGTCAATTTTGCCACCTGCTGTTAAATCCAACCTGGGTGTTAAAATGCAAGTAGTCTAAGAAACATTTATAGGCATTTATAGATCTTGTAGATAACTTTAACTAAGGTGCAGACTGAGCCACTTTTCCAATTAACCTGATCAGACTCAGAGAATCACAATGTACAGACACTTTAGTGGCTTCCCTTTAGGAAATAAGGTCAAATGCCATAGATAGAGAAACCCAGAAAAATTCTCTTTTTAAAATTTATTTTAATTTTAATTTATAAGTAAAACAAACATTTCCATAAAAGGACACACAAAACCACAATAGCACAACTAGGTATTCCTTTCAAATATATAATAAAATTATCATATAAATATCTTTTTCCCCCTTTGTTTTTCCTCCCCACCACCCCCAAGTCCTCTACTAGATCCTTCATCTATAAAATGGAGGTTTTGATTAAAATTATATCTAAAGTCTCTTTCAACTCTAAAATTCTGTGAGTGTTCAAGAGTCATGGAGAATCTACTTCAGTGAAAGGTGGAGGGAAGAGGAAATATATAGTATTAAATGCAGCAAAGATGAAATTGGGATGAGAATTAAGGAAAAGGCTATTGTATGTATAGCAAAAATGATGGCTTTCAAAGAACTGTTTCTGAAGAGGAGTATAAAAACTTTCTGGAAGCAGAGGAACCTGTGAGTGAGACATGAAGAAATGGAAGTATTGTGTGCAAGCCCAACATACCTCTAATTAAAAAAAAAAAAAAAAAAGGAGATAAATAAGATGATAACTTAAGGAAAGGCAAAGTAAAGGGTTTTTTTTTTTTTTTTGTTGTTGTTGTTTAATTAAAGGCAAATCTGTGTGTGACTTTAGGCAAAGGGTCAGGATCCATTGGAGAGGAAGAAATTGACAATTGGATAGATTGAAAGATCTTTTATAACTGTTAAGGTCTGCTGTAGACTGGTTGCCAAAAGAGAAAATTTGTGTGTGTGTGTGTGTGTGTGTGTGTGTGTGTGTATGTGTGTGTGTGTATGTGTGTAAGCATGTGAGGGTGTGTATGTGTGTGTGAGTGAGTGTGTGTGTGTGTGTGTGTGTGTGTGTGTATGTATTCTCCCAGTTTGCAAAATCAGTCCTGGGGGCAGGAAGTATATCTTCTCCCTTATTGTATGTCTGATGCTTACTTAGCAGTTCTTGCACTGAGTAGATATTGAATAAATGTGTTGTTGGGGGTGATGCACTGGAAATTACTTCACTGATTTAAAACAGTTTACAATTTAATATTTCACAGTTACCTGTTACATGCTTTCTGTAAAAGGAAATTGTTTTAAAAAAATTACCTGTGTTCTTTTGACATATTGGCCACATGACTGAAAAATAAAATGTATCAACATTTGTGCTTGGCTATTGTTAAAATTATTTATAACATTTGTAATTTGTTTACTGGTTATGTAGAGCCAGAGGCTACAGGAACAAATGCTTTTTATAAAGCTGAAAACAATTAAAGATAATAAATTCCCCAAGCTTGACAACTATTCCATCTGGCAAATGGATCTGTGCTATTTCATCAAGGCAGTCCTCCATTAACTGCTTTACACACTGGTTACTTTTTGTAATTCTCAAAAGTGCACCTCTGCATTTTTATCAGATTAATATAAATGAAGCAGTATAAGGATTTTTTTAAGTATATATTAATTGAAGTTGGAAATTATCTAGATGTCACAGCAAACTATGAATATAAAAAGCCTCACCTGTAGCAGACTCCTATCCCCCCTACCATTTTCTTTTTGAAGAGAAAATGAATCTTATAATTTTACCTCTAACCAATTGACTCCTACTGGTTATCAGAAGCTGCTGGGCCCTTCTTCTGAGTCTTTCAGGTCTCCTAGGTACTTTACAACAGCACTCTAAAAGCTCAAGATTTCTTTTTAGAAAAAATCTGATTTTGGTCTAGCAAATTGCTGATGTAGAAACATTATTTCGAATCAGAGAGTTGTTTC
This sequence comes from Myrmecobius fasciatus, assembly GCA_023553655.1. Lineage (NCBI taxonomy): Eukaryota > Metazoa > Chordata > Mammalia > Dasyuromorphia > Myrmecobiidae > Myrmecobius > Myrmecobius fasciatus. The sequence goes on from JAJPUD010012274.1 coordinate 30,199, forward strand.
AGGCATGAAGTGGTTAACATATTTTCCCAGAGCTGCAAAACTAGTTTATCAGAAGAAAGATCTGAACTCAATTCTTTTTACTTCTAAGTGTAACTATTGATTAATTACACTAGACAATTTTCTGCTGTAATGTCCATTCTAGAGGTCTCAGCCCACAAACGATTTGGGTTATACTCTTGAGTCACAGTTCCAAAATCAGGAGGAGTACAAACACAGTAGAATTGACAGCCAGAGTGGATTGGGGAGCTTCCTCACAATTCTAGGGCAGAAAAAATTTCTTATGATACCTTATAGATCAAAACATAGACCAGGAGGGTAATAAACATACTTCTAGCATCTTAACACCTTGGAAAAAATGAAAACTTACCGGTCCCTAGAAGGATCACTGAAAACAGCTGCACAAAACCCCAGAATCTTGGGACATTGCACTTTCCATTCTGGAAACAGAGTCCCTATTTTCACAAAGAGTTAAAAGCCAATTAAATGTGGGAAAATTAGCAAATAACAGAAAAAGATTCTGATCAAAGAAAGTGCTACACTTAAAAGGAAAATAAAACACACTCTCAGAAAAAGATAACAAAATCAAAGATATCTTTCAATTAAATTTTTTATACTATTTATCATCAACCATCTATTCTCTTTTTTTGGGGGGGAGGAGGTGGGAAGTATGGCAATCAGACAGTTCAGTGACTTCCCTAGATCATACAAGTGCTTGAGATCAAGACTTAAAATCAGGTCCTCCTGACTTCAGAGCTAGTAAAATGTTCACTTTACCATGTAATTGCCATGAAAGCTTTCTTATTACAATTTATTTATTTATTTATTTTAATTAAAGCTTTTTATTTGTATAACATATGTATGGGTAATTCCCCAGCATTGATCTTTACAAAGCTTTCCATTACAAATTTTACCCCCAGTCCCCTCCCCTCCCCTAGATGGCAGGAATTCCACTACATGTTAACAATTTATATTTTTCTAAAACAAAAAGTACTTTAATCCTTCCACTGATACATTATTTCTTCTGTTTCAGATTGCTGCCTAATCCTCAAAATCTGACAGAAATAAAGAAAAAAGCTCCCATAGTGATATAACCAACTAGAAGACCCACATGGATTTCTACTTAATCCTAACTCTTAGTGGGTGAGTTTTCCCACCTACTTTTAAAATATGTGTGTGGAGGGGCAGCTAGGTGGCGCAGTGGATAGAGCACCACCCCTGAAGTCAGGAGGACCTGAGTTCAAATCTGGTCTCAGACACTTAACATTCCCTAGCTGTGTGACCCTGGGCAAGTCACTTAACCCCAATTGCCTCAGCAAAAAGAAAAAAAAAAATGTGTGTGGGTGGGGGGAGTAGAATGTGAAGGAAGTGAAATACTATGAATTCAACAAAAGCAGAGTAATTTGAAGTATTGATAAAGAGATGGAACAATGGTTTTATAAAAGGATTGGGTCAGTATGAGAAGTCTTCATTTTCAGAAGAAGGGGAAAGAAGTCCTTAATAGACTAATTTAATTGATAGAATATTAAGCCAAGAGGCTCCCACTATAATCCTAATTCTGTTGCTGATTTATATACACTAGGCTATTTAACCTCAAATCTTATTTATAAAATAACATTGTTTCTTGTAAACCTATCCACTGATAATTCTCCATTTGTAATTGTTTTGTCATTTTAAGTAAAGTTATTTCTATAAACATAAAATTGATTAATTGCTTAACTGAATGCATTTAATGACTATCAAATGCAATTGATGTATTTTTATATCTCCCACCTTTCTGAAAGGGAAAAAAAAATGTTTTCTGATGCCATATGTGTATGCCATCATTAAGAGAATAGCTTTTACTGTATTTTTTAATATGGAAAATGAAAGCAATTAATATATTAATGGCTATTGTATAAATAAAATAATTACTTTTAATATAACCTAAAACTTACTCTTTGCTTAGCAAAATTCTTATATGTGATCCATTTTTGTAGGTATATGTTCAGAGGTATGGAGGTCATAAATTGAATTGAAAATGGTAGGGAAAAAGTTACTCAGCATAAGGGCATGATGGACTCATGCCAGCATGGTGGAAAATGATCTGAAGAAATTTGAGTTTCATAGCTGATTTGATCTTGAGGAATGATGAGTTCCTAGAGATAAAGTCCAGGAAATTAGTGAGGAGAAAATTGAGAAAAATTCTTTGATCCTTAAACATAGGAAAATTAAAGAGACACTGATTCTCTAACAAGATCTTTTCTTCTTCAGATTATATATCACCACCCTTTTCAACTAATCAAGATACCAACATGATCCTGAAGCTAGCAATTCTTATTTTCTTCCCTTGGACATTCTACAACTTCTTCATGTCCTTCCAAAAATAGGACTCCTAGAAATGAACACAATATTGCAGTACCTCAGAACATTATTCATCTCAATGCATTTTATTATCTTATCTTTTCCCTGGCATTTTACACAATGATTCACACTTAATAGGTGCTTTATAAATGTTTGTTGAATTCAATTGAATTAAATGAGATTAGTGGATGAATACTCAGCTATTGTTCTAGATTTATAGAGAACACAAAAGATTTATAAACCTTGGTGCTGCCCTGAGGACCTTAAAATCTAGTTATGGAGATAAGACTAATATACATGAAATAATCACTAAGCAATGCAAATCTATGACTATGTTAGAATTGGAGATGGGCTCTGTTGAATTAAACATTAATAGAATGTTCCCAGATTCACTTTAAAGAAATATAGTAACCTTAAAGTATGGGACAATTGTAGTTGTAAATGACTAGAGATGCTTGGATGAAAATCTTTAAGTATTAATAAATGATCATTGAAATATTCATTATTCCACATAACAACTGCATTAGCTACAGTGTGACATCTAGAAAAGGTAAGGAGAAGATATAGGAAAGGAAATGGGACTGAGATAATGTCAAAATTTAGCCTTAATTCCCATCATTATTCCATTCTTCTTAAGGAAGAACCTCAGGGTTGACATTTCCTCTGCAATTTAGAAACCATTCTTCTATTAAAATTTATTTATTAAGTGCCCAGCATGACACATAAAGCTGTACATAACAAATAGCTAGTCTTTTCCAAAGACCAAGTATGATATAAAGAGACAGGGAGTGGTGAGAAGAGGCATATGGATTAATGTCAAATAACAAGAGTAAGAAGTCATTATCCTGAGCACACATGACATTTTTGTTTTCTAGTTTTAAGTATCTTTCCTCTCCAAATTTTGTTTTGTCTTTATTTTATCCCCTCTGTGAACATGGGCTCTGAAATGATTATACTATATGTTAGAACTTCTTCACAGAGGAGCAGGACAATGAAATTACACAACAATCAGCCAATTAGATGAATTTCTGAGACTTAAGGCTGCCTGACATAAAAGTGATCCTTTGTGAGCAAATTCTGCCTGAGTTTGGAGATGCCTGTAGGTGCCAGAAACCATGGAACCAGCACTGATCAGCTCAAATGTAACCTTGAGTAGAAGCTGCAGACTCAAGACCTTGCTCAGGAGTTTCTCCACATCCTGCTGCCTGGCTTATTGTGTCAAAAAAGTCCTTATCCTCGGAAACCCCACTCCCTGCTCAAAATCTCCCAGACATTATTAATATCTCATCCTTTCCCATTCCTCTTTGAGCATTTGAGAACTTCTCCTCCTCTCTGCTCCCTTATAGGATCTTCTCTCCCCTGCCAGTCTTTTTTTAGACTATAAACACTTTAGACTATAAAAAGACTATCAACTTATAGTTGATATAAACAGTCACTATCTGTGACTAGACATTCATTTCAGGTATCTTTATGGGGGTGAGTCTTTTGTTAACAACTCCAACTGTTTTGCCTTTCCTTCCCTAAGTACACCAGGACTATAACTTCTGTTTTTCATCCTAAATTCTTTGATTATATGAAGCAGATGTCACAGGAAGACACATGCAAGTCTTAAAAGTTACAAATGAATCACGTGGAGCCACTTCATAGAAGTTTTAGCATGTCTTAAGGAAAAGAAGAGCAAGTACAAAAAAATTTTCTAACTTTCCAAAGGAAATCATATTGATACCTTTTTTTTTATATGCTAGGAAGGTATAAAGGAAACTTTACTATCTAAAATCTTGGTGAAAGAAGTGATAAGAAATTAAACTGTAAATCTTTAATGAATAAAAGAGCTAAACAAATGCACATGAAAACATTCACAAAATGCAGAGAAGCAAATAAAGGGAGGTGAGGAAATAGCTATATTGCAAAAAGAGCTTTAAGACTAGATATCTGTCTGCCTGTTTATTTTCACATTTGATTTCTGCTCCATAATTTTGGGAGGGAGGGATAGCTTACATTTTATTGTATTTTAAGTTTTATAAGTCACTAAGTATAAAATCTTATATGATCCTCAAACAAATCTATAATATAGTTCCAGCATTTCTATCTTCATTTTCTGTATTTGGCAACTTTATTTCATAGGACTGATAGGGGCACAGCTTCTAAGAGAAGTCCCCAAACCTTAAGAGTGCTATTGTTCTAACAATCTGTTGGTCAATTATCCTAAAGTCTCCTGGCCTTAGGAATACTTTAGTATAATCCTACAAACAGGGTTTCTGAGGCAAATGGTGAGGTGAATTCCACACTACTTCTCAATCCACCTCTAAACTATAAAATTCAATATTAAGGTGCATACCAGACCATTCCTCTTTTGTACCTCTAAATCATAAAATTCACATATCAGTGGCATGAAGAACCAGATCTCTGTCTTTTTATATAAATTTATCTTCTTGCTCCTGATTCTTTGGTATATTTGAAACCTAGTCAGCTTTATTTGCTATTAAAATTTTAATAAATTTTACCCCTTGACTTAGAGATGGGTTCAAGCCCGCAAATTGTTTTGAGATACCTCATGACACCAGTATTCAATTCCAACCTTTTGGAGTCTCCTTTAACCCTCAACAGGGCTCTACATGGGGAGAGTATGGTTTTTCTTTGCTGCACCCCTTTCTTGTCAAGTTAAGTCCCCTATGATTTTTCCCTCAATCCTAAAACTGGGACACCCCAAGCAATTGGGAGAAGGCTTGTCTGGGTCATCTTGAGCTCCACTCAGCAAATTTTCCTTTCCTGGGGACACACAGATTTGGAAATTATTGCAATTCTTGGCAAACTAACCTTTGCCACTTTTCATACTCTCTAGGACACCAGAGAAGGAGGTAGGGTGGTTTTGGCAAAGGGCTAACATATGCAACTTTTATCACTCTGGAGGAGAAATTTTATGGCTTTTGGCAAAGATGGGATAGTTCTCTTTCATATCATTTTTGTTTGTGTCTGTGTGTGCAGAATGCCTGTGTCATGAATATTCTGTGAGCTAGATTTTGTTACCTGGAAATATTTAAAGTGAAGACAGCAAGAAAAAATTTCTATGTTGTAGTTAGAATGCTGGGAAAGATTCCTTAACGCTTTTGACTCCCATCTTAAAGGGGGAAAGAGTCTGACTTTTTCCTCCAAACCCCAGCTGTGGCTAAGATAGAGGAGGCTACAGAAATAGTTAGCTAATTAAAATTATATAGCTGCTAAAATAGCATCTTAGCAGATTGTCCAGATTTTGAGAGCAATGATTAAGGAGTTTGGCAATTAGTCATTTTAAGATTGCAAAAAAAAAATTCCTAAAATATTAGTAATAATTCCAGGAATTTGCCCCATTCTGAAAGAAGGGAGTGAAAAACAAAAATAAAAATAGGTAATTAGCAACTTATTGCTAATCCTTCCTTGATTTCTATCTTGTCTGGAGTTCCCTTCTGCTCCATTGGGAAAGCACCTCAGAAGATATTAAGGATCCTCTCCACTGCCCTAATCACTCAGCATGCTTCACTCCCTAGAGTCTTGAGTATATTTCAGTTGTGGGGATTGCTAACAAGACCAATAGTTGTATGTTAAAATTGGATGTAAATCCAATTTTGGCTGTAAATTATGAGACTCATTCATTTTTGTGATACATTCTACTCTATCTGAATTTTAAGAATTGTCTTCCTAAAAGAATTTCTTCCTAAGAAAAAGATACACTTACTTAAGGGAAGAGAGAAACTGAAACCCTCCCTGAGAACTTTCAAATTTGCAACAGTTTGAGGACAGAATAAACTGAACAATTAAAAGATGGAAAGTTTATTTAGCTTTGGTAATCCTGTTTTAAAATGTTTTGTAAATGTAATTTAGGGAATTAGGTATTTCTACCTTTGCTAGAAAATTAAGTAGAAATTTTAACTGACTATTATGGAAATTCGAAGATTGTTTAATTGAGTTATTTGGAGTTATTTTCATCAAGTTAAACATAAACCTAAAATTGGTAATTACTGTGTGTGATACAAGAGGGATGAGGAGAAAGCCTTATCAGTTTGCCTTCAACCTTGAGCAGAGACTAAGATTGACCTCCCAGTTCTTGTCCAGATAAGACGACCCCTTGTGACAGTTCAGGAAGGCATCCTTCTGAATAACTTATGGCATTTTTCTAGGAAGGTGTGGTCTCTGCTCAAGGTTGAATTCTTCTGACTCAGTTTCCCAGTTCTGTTTTTTTGTTTCCCACCTTATTATTCCTGAATCTGGATGTGAGTTGGAATTGTTACTGCATGATTGATTGTCAAACAGAACTATGTTTTCTCCTATTATGTATGTGTCCTCAGGCTGAAATCTGAAGGACCTGTTTTGATTTGATTATATAATAGCAAATATAATGCTATTTGATTATAATCATGTATCTGCCTTTTCCTGTTATAATAGATTTCTATAAGCAGAGCAAGTATTCAGTAGAAACCATGAGCACAATACAAGTATGTAGATGGTATCTTGATCTGCAGCCCAACCTGAGAGGCTTCTCTGGCTGCAGTCATAAAAACCCTTCACTTTCTGGCCTCCATGGGCTATAAAGTTTCTTTGTCTAGGGCTCACATAGCCTGTCAGTCTGTTAAGTATTTGGGACAAGAATTAATTCCCACCTCCCATTCACTCACAGGGAAGAGAAAGCAGACAATCTGATCACTGTCTGAACCTACATCAAAGAAACAACTGTGTACTTTCTTGGGCATGGCTGGATTTTGTAGACTTCTCAAAGAAACTTGGTGTCTTTGGGGTGACCCTCCTGCCTTAGAGCAGTGCTTGCTACAACCCTTCTAATTGAGGAAGCTTCTAAGTTCTCCCTAGGCCAACCTAGGTGGTTTTAACTCCCCACCAGGTTCAGAGCATTTGGGAAGCAAAGGTCATCAGTGGCTTGCTAATGGGAGGTTTACCAGGTATCAGGCTCTCCTGTTAGATACCCCAAATATGAGAATGTTACTCACTGTTCCCTGACAGCATTAAGTCATATGACATTATTCACAATCTACTCTAATCAAGGTGACTTGAAGGACATTCCTCTCACAACCCAGACAGTGAATGGTTTATCGATGTGTCCAGTTTTCTTGAAAATGGGAGGGGGGGTGGGAAGTTAGGTTACACTGTAAATCTCAATAACACCTTGAAGGCTAAACCATTTCCCCTGGAACCTCTGCTCAGAAGACCAAACTCACTGCCTTCACTAGAGCCTCAGGATTGGTGAAAGGTCCTCCAATTCCTTGTGAAAAATCCTGAGTAGGCTTTTATTCCTGCCCCCCATCCTGAAGCCCATCTGGAGAAGAGGTACATACCCAAGGGAAGACTGGCAGATAGATTTTACACATATGTTTCTTTGCAGTGGCTTCAAACTGCTTTTGATTTTTGTTGACACCTTTACTAATTGGGTAAAACCTTCCATTGTCATACTGAAAAGGCTCAGAGTTTTTGCTAAAGGAGATTATATTTTATTTTGATTTTCCAAGCTCTTTACATAATGACAATGACTCAGTCTTCACTTCTCAAATAACCCAAGCTGTGGCTGAGGCACTTAAGATTAATTATCATCTACATTACCTATCATCCTCTCTACCCAATGCTTAACATTTTTAAATTTTATGGTGCTTGTTCCCTAGACCACATAGTATTCCTTTCACTGTGTATAACACCATTGTTCCACCCATTGCCCCTACTCCTTTGAGGAGACAAAAGCAGGGGTATGGAAAAATGTTCTTTGGCATTTATCCTATTTAAATATGAGACATTCTTGATAGCCTCATCTACTGCCCACCCCCCAAATCTTACTCTGGGTCTCAATCCTGATTACTGTCTCTAGTAAGCCTTATACTAACTCCACTTTTGTTTATTCTTTTTTTGCTCATTTTTAATCTCTGCTTTTTTTAATCTACTTGTGAGAGTTGTTTGTTCCAAAGTCCAAGTTATGAAATTCCAACTACTTGATCAATCTGAATATCACCTGATACCTGATTCTGCCTCTCAGCACTCCGTGGATGCTTCTGCAGCCATCTTCAAGTCACATGTCTCCCTTCCTCAGTCTGGATCTCACTAGGCAGGGCCATCTCTACAGCTCTTATTCACCTGAAACAGTTCCAGAAGATGTGGCCCTTCGTCCTAAATGTATTTGGGCTTCAAACTCCTTGAGAGGGGAATGATAAGGATGTAGTTTCTAGAAGAAATATAGCAGTAATTCTGAGGTCCCCGGACCTGCTATTGTTCTAGCAATCTGTTTGTCAATGATGCTAAAGTCTCCTGGCCTTAGGACTACTACAGTATAGTCCTACAAAGACTGGTGACTTACAGATAACAATCTGTTGGTCAATGATAACAGGGTTTCTGAGACAAATAGTGAGGTGCATACCAGACCACTTCTCAATTCTACCTCTAAACTATGAAATTATCATATCAGTGACATAAAGAACCAGATCTCTGTCTTTTCTTATAAATTTATCTTCTTGAACCTGGTTCTTTGCTAAATCCTTTTGGAACTTAGCCAGCTTCAATTGGCACTACAATTATAATAAATTTTGCCTCTAGACTTGGAGTTGGGTTCAAGTCTGTAAATTCTTTTGAGAGACCTCATGACACCAGTCTGCAACTCCAACCTTTTTGAGGCTTCCTTTGAACCTCAACATGATTATAGGATAATAGATTTGGAACTTGAGAGAAACTTTTGAACCATCATGACAAAATCTTATTACTTGCCCTCAAAGAGCTTACTTTCTAAAGAAGGAGACCAAATGGAAATAGCTATATACAGGCCATATATCTCCCCTCCATGTCCTTCTCCCCTCCCCTTCCTCCCTCTATTGAATACAGGATCTTTTGTCTCCATTGTAGCTTATAGTCCTATAAATATTATCTATTACTATGAGTTGCTTGACAACATGTTGTACCTTGCTTTTCTATTTGCATCTTCAAGGTTTGGCATAGAACTTTGTACATTATAAGTATTTAATAAATGCTTTTTCATTAATTCATTTATTCTATAAGAACTGTTATAATGGATTGAAAGAAAGGGGAAAAAAAGCTTCTCAGAAGAACTGTTTGAGATCATTCTTAAGAGCAACCTTGCCTTATTAAAATGAAAGCAGGCTGACACACAAATTCTGTTTTCATGATAAAGGACTCTTTAAACAATTCAGAATTCTTCAAAAAAGTATATAGTATGAACTAGAATAATGACTGTAACGAACCACAAATCCACACTTTTATCTCTTGCCTCATTCTCCTTAATTAATAAAAAAGAGAAACTTTAGAACAATTGGGCTAAACATTCAATATTCTTCTCTTTTCAAACTCCTTTTGGAGAGAAACATGTAGGAAGACAAATTATTGGACACTTGGCTCCTAATTATTAATACACAAAATTCATATTCAATTATTTAACAAACATGAAAAAAATAATAAAAATTATGTGATGCTCATGCTTAGCTTCTGAATTCAATAAGAGGCCAACATGGAAATGTCTGTAATAGTGGTAAGAGGTGACTGACAAAGAGTTTACAAGAATCAGAAAGATACTAGGAAAAAAAATTAAGTTAAATTGAAGGCTTGGAAATACTTTATTTAGTTAAAAAATAACAAAAAAAGTTTAGGAAACAGAAGAACAGTAAAGGTGCAGATTTAAATGTGCTTATTATGATTTATTTTAAAATTATGTCACCATTTATTAAGCCAGGCATTTATACTATTAATAAAATGTGTTCTTGAGTTCTGTGAACTTGCATTTATGATTAATTTCTATTCAATTTTCCTGACAAAATTTAGGCTCTGGTCTGTTCTACTGAATAAAAAAAATAATAATATTTAGAGGTGATTCAAATTGAAACGACATTTCTCTGAGAAACCACTCAAGAGATATATAGGCAAATGTCATAATACTTCACAATAATGTAGGACTGTCTTTTTGTTTTGTTTTGTTTTGTTCATTTAACAAGGCCAACTTTGTTTTAAATAACAAAAGAAATTACTTTCAAATTACCTGAAGAAATATGTGTTTGAGGCATTAGAATCTCTTTAAGTAAAACATTGCATCATTAGAAATCTTTAAGTAAAACATGATTACTTATTGCAAATGATATAATATTATTTTTTAATTGAACTAGATGACCCCAAATTCATGAATCTATGATTTTATAATAGGAAATAATTCCAGAATGTTAACTGGGGCCTGATTACTTAAAAATATAAATACCAGAATGAGTAGATTACATTTCATTCTAGAAGCAATTAGAAACCACAGAAAGTTTTTGACATTGTCAAGTCTGTACTTTAGAAATATTAATTTTTTCAAAGAGATTAAAAGTAGGAGAAAAATTTAGAAAGTATTCCAAGTTTCTAAATAGAATCAGTGGTGTTGTAGACTTGAATTAGATATTGGTCTAATAAGTAGCGAGGAGTATAAGAGATATTTGGAAGATTGAATCTGTAAGATATGAATATGAAGGTGAGAGAGAATGGAGAGTCAAAGATTATTTTAATATGAATGTGGCACATGGAATGATGCTTTTAAATATTAGTTTATACTGCAAGGAATGATGCTTATATGAGAATTTATGGGAAAAGGATAGGTTTAGGGAAGAAATGATGGAAGCCATTTTGGACATGTTGAGGTTGAAAAAAAAATATTTAGCACAGAGTTGGTTACATGTTTTCTTTTCTTGGGGGAGAGGGGATTACTAAAGCTTTTTATTTTCAAAACATATGCATGGATAATTTTTAACATTCATCCTTGCAAAGCCTTGTATTCCAATATGGACCATTTTCTGGACACATGTATCCATGCTACCCCTATGTTTTTTTTTGTTTGTTTTTTTCTATTTATACACCTAGTATAGTGCTTTACACATAGAATTGAATTAAATATTTTTCATTCTTTCATTTATTCAGTAATTCTAGACAACCTATTTGGATGCACATATCATACATTGCACACACATGTACATGAATATGTAAGTCTTTTTTGTGTCTTGCAAATATGTATACATGTGTCTCTCTGCCTGTATGTATATATGAGATATATCACCATATATGACATACATATATGGTGATATCTTTGACTTTAATTCTTCTCACTCCACTTCCTCTGTAATTTATCTTTAGCAGCATTTAAGATATATTGCTTTATTTTTCAAACTATACTCTAATCCAAACTTTGATCACTTCATATATAAATCCTATAACATCCTATTGACCTCTTTGTCTTGGGTATCTTGAACTTTCAGCCAATTCTAAATATTGCTGTTAAGCAAAAAGAAAAGGAAAAAAAAATACAACCATAAAAATGAAAATTGGTCTTCATACTCCTTATCTAAAATAAATTGGGCCTAGAAAATTTATGGAAATCAAGCAACATACATGGGGAATTAAATAATCTCTTTAACTTCTTTTTGTGTGGTTTTGTAGTGGTTTTAATTTTTGTTATTTTTAGCATGAAAGGTAATCATTAAGGGTGAATAAAAGGTAGGAAAAAAACTCTAAATACCTGTCTATCTTATGAATAATAAATATTTTGTCAGGAAGACTCTCTGTCTACATGGAAATGTGACGCCAAATTCTAATAATCAAAACAGTGGGCCACAATGATTTTTTCTTTTCTTTTTGATAGTCAAAGAAAGTAATGTGGTCTCAGGGAAATGAAAGTGTTGTGCCAGTTATGATGGAGGTAATAATTGCTCGCTATATACTGTGAGCTGGTAAATGATGTCTGAAGTATTTAGTTCAGTTGGGGGAACCACATTTTATATATTTTTTAAAAGGAACTGGCAATATTAACCAGAGAAAAAAAAGAATCTTTTCTTAGTTCTTCTAATTACCTGATGGACTCAGGAATATTTTTTTAGTCATCTTTAACTAGTGTGAGTAGAGATAATGATTGTACAACTATACCCATATTTCTAGATTTATTTTATTTATTAATGTTGTGATACACATCTGGAAAACATAGAACAGAAAGTATTTCAGGAAGGGAATGTACTAAAAAAGGATTTAGAGGGATTCTAGAATTAAGGACCAGTATCTTTATACCACCACAGCCAAAACTAAGGACTGTGTTTCATTTTAAACAATTATTTCACATAAATACTATGATCACCAATTTATACATGAAGAAACTGAACCTGAAAAAAATTACTACTCAAGGACATACATACAACTAGTAAGTATCCATAAGAATTGAAAAATTAGTAAGAAATCTTTTTTGACCCAAGGCTAGTTTTCTAGACCAGCAGCAAACATGTACCAGTAGGTTTTGGCTTGTTGTGCTGCCAGAATTAGATTAAAATGTAACTGGGAAACATTTAACAAAACAAAAGTTCAACAGAACATAGTGCTAAATTTTGGTTTTCTGATCAATGTGTGGCTCACAGGGATGTTTATACACCATTTGGTAGCCCCATTTTCTATTTCAGTTTGATATCATTGCTCTAGAATCACCTGGGTAGACACAAGATAGACAATAAAATAGAACTGAAGTCAGGAAAACTTGATTGAAAATTACAGTAATTTTGAAACAATTGTCAGCTGTTAACTTGTCAAGAGAGTTAATCTCTGTCTTTCTCAACTATAAAAAGGAGGAAAATAATAAGATCTTCTAGAATTTTTTAAAAATTTATTTTATTTAAAAAAACAGAATAAGAAAAAAGGAAAAAACAGAAAAGAAATACAAAACAAAATGAAACAAAAACAACATTGAAAGGTACCCAGCAGAAAAGCAGGGAGGATCCAAAATATATAACAACAAATTACCAGTTCGAGTAGGTATGTATACTTATTCTATTTATGGGGGAAATCTGGAGAGTTTGAAATTTACCAAGCTGCTCTGCCATCTTCCCAGAATCCTCCCCAAGAATTATTAAAGGGATCAAATAAGATACTTTTAAAGTGCTTAACCTATTGTCTGACACAAAGTAGATACTTAATATGGTGTTCCTTCCTTCTTTTCTTTCCTTCCTTCTTTTCTTTCTTTCCTTCCTTCTTCTCCTTCATTCCTCTCCTCCCTTTCTCTCCCCTCTCTCTTCCTTCCCTCTCCCCTCCCTCTTCTCTTCTTTTCTCTCTCTCTTCTTTCCTTCCTTGTTTCTTCCTTTCTTTGTTCATTACTTCCTTCCTCCATAGTAAGTTATTTCTTAGGCATGTTCTAGGAAGCTCTAGGAAAGACTTTAAAATTATTCTCAGCTCATGAAAAACAGTAAAAGGTGCAAGTATGATAAGTGAGGCTGTACCAAGAAAAGTCATGATTCCCTATTCAATTTTCTGTAAATTTAAGTAATTAGGGAGTGGCCAGAGGTTACTTATAAGGCTGGAATGAAATTTTTGTAACTTGCAGTAAAGAACAAGATAGCAAGCTAGAACAAGAAAGAACAATATGTACTTATATACAACCCAAATTCAATGAAATTCAATCAGTAAGACATCACAGTTTTCATAATGTGTTAGTGAGTGAACTGGAAAATGTTCTATGTGTCTATTTTTGTAATTCTGGGAGGGCATGTGATTATTATGCAGATACTGCTTTCCAAGTTTTATAAGAATTGTAGCTATTGTGCAACTGAAAGGTCTGTGTTTTCCCCAAAGCATAACTCTTCTTCCAAGTAACAAGCCCATGGAAAAGTTTATATTCTTATTTTTTCAAATAAATATTTATGAGGTATCTAACTGAAATAAAAGTTCTTCATAATCCTTGAATTGATTAACATTATTTCATTTATTAATATTTATACAATTCAGTTTTTATTTAATACATCATCATGAAAATAATTAGAGATAGGTGTCTGCCTAACAAATAATGTCCAGAAAACTCAAAGTTCAGACGGAAAGTTCATTACATTCTTAACTTTTGTTCTTGTGCTAAGATATTAGGAGGATCTGAATAACTGTGCAAAATAAATGAAGTATCAGCACTTGTCCACAGGTACCATAATAATAGTGTAATGTATATGGGGTGGGGAGGAAGAAAGATAACAGAAAGGATCAAATGTAGTATGAATGGAAAATTGACTTTCCTTGCATATCCAGTGTATAACACAATGCTGGGCACAGAGTAAGCACTTGATAAATGCTTAAATCAATCAATATGACTGACTGACTGACATGATATTCATTATAATCAATCACTTACTTGGTCCATGCAGATGGCAATACGTTTGGGTTATGAACTGAGTTAGACGGTATTTTAGATTACTATTGATCTTAAAGTTTATCCATATCCCTTTTGTAAGTTGCTTTCTCCTTTCCCTAAAATTTACTTTAGAAATTATGAGAAAGCAATAGCAAACCTGTTGTAAAACTGACTTTTATCTTTTCCAGCTAAAATATTGAATTATTGTGTTAGTTCAATAGACATGAGAAATAGATTTATACTAATTTAAATTGCTTAAATACATGGAAGTAATATGTTCTTTTAAAAATAATTTCCATTTTAATTTGGGTAGAATTATTAACCTTACTTTAATTTCTAAAAATATAAACAAATTTATTCTTTTCTGCCGAACTAATGAAATATGATTTTGATCTGGATAGAAGTATACAAGACATCTAATTATCTAGCAATCAGAAATGCAATACACTATCTTTGAAAGCCTTTCACTTCTGTTTTGATTATTTTCTCTATAATGCTGACAAATTTATCTTGTCATTTATGTCTTATGTTTCCTTAATAATTTTTTAGTGTATTCGCTCAATGCATATCACTGACTATGGTATGTCTACAATCACATCCTTCCCACCTTGCCTTGGTTTAATGCACTTTCCAGAATATAATTGGGGAGAATAAAATTCTTCTTCTTCTTCTTCTTTTTTTTTTTAAACATTTTGCAATTTGCCAAGCAATTTCCTCATCAAACCTAATGATAGAGATAGCACATTTCCCATTCTATAGATGAATAAACTGAGGGTCTGGTAATTTTTCACTTATCCAGGGTTTCACAGCTAATAAGTATTTGTGTGTGTATATATATATATGTGTATATATATATATATATATATATATATATATATATATATATTCAGTCCTGGTTTCCTGAATCCAAGTCCAAATTTTACCATAGCATGATACCTTTAAAAATTCTCCATTTGAAATTCTTTTGATGAGGTTTGTAGAGGCTTGGAGAGAAGACAAATTCCCCAATCCCCATATAAATGATTATAATTCCACTATTCCAGGTCTTACCAAGTTTCATTGTATTTTTACCTATATAGTACTTATGACTGAATGGTCATGAACTGTTTCACTGTATACATTCATTGTTCATCTGTTTTATTCTTTAATCATTAAGAATATTAGGAAAGGGGGTGGAGCCAAGATGACGAAGACAGCTTTCTCTGTAAGCTCCTGAGACCTTCCCTCAGACACAGACAAACTGAGCCTCTGAACTGGTTCTGGAGTGAGGGCTTCAACAAACACTTGGACTACAATGCACTTCTATCAAATATCTACTTTGAAAGAACTTCTGAGGTCAGTTTTAGACGGGCAGGGGATCAAGCAGCTCCCGGCGCTCAGATGCCAGTGCGCAGCCGAGGTGCAAGTCCAGGGCTGGGACAGACCAGAAGATTTTAGGCTGCCAGGAAGTCCCTGGGAGACCCTTGGGCCACTTTGCTCTGCTTGCAGGCAGGTGCTTTGACATGTCTACATTTGATAAAGGGTGGATTGAGAGCAGCTGAAAGTGTGGTCCTAGTGTGGGTCTAGCCAGATCAGCCCCAGAACGGAAGTCAACTTGGCAAACTGACCCAGGGCAAATTGAAATCCCGCCTGCTGCTGGTGCCACTGCTGGCACTGCTGCTGCTGAGGCTGCAGAATTCCCTTGTGTTGACTGATACCTCAGCTAAACATCATGAGCAAGAAGAAGAGGGCTCTCACCATAGACAGCTTTTAGGGAGAGAAACTAGAGCAGTCCCCAGATCCTGAGATTCTGAAAACAATCCCAGATAAAGCCACAAAAGTGGACTTAAGCTGGTCTCCCTTTCAGAAGGCTTACCTGGAAGACTGCATAAAAAATCTCAAAAGAGAGCTAGGAGAAGATTGGGGAAATAAACTGAGAGCAGTGCAAGAAGGAAACATCGCCCTGCAACAGAGATGTGAAAAACTGGAAAATAAGTCTGGTGAATGGGAAAAAGTAGCCAACTCACTGGAAAATAAAAATAGTGAATTGGTAAAAGACAACAATTCACTGAAAAACAAAATTAGTGATTTGGAAAAAGACAACAATTCACTGAAAAATAAAATTAGCAAAATGGAAAAAGAATGCAATGAACCAAAAAATTCAATTGGCCAGTTACAAAAGGACCTTAAAAAGATAACTGAAGGAAATAATACCTTAAAAACTAAAACTGAACAAATTGAAATGAATGACTCAATAAGACTTCAAGAATCAGTCAAACAAAAACAAAAAAATGAAAAAAGACAAGAAAATATGAAATATCTCCTAGGAAAAACAACTGACTTGGAAAACAGATCCAGGAGAGACAATCTAAGAATTATTGGACTCCCTGAAAATTACGATGAAAAAAAGAACCTTGATGCTATCTTCCAGGAAATCATGAAAGAGAATTGCCCTGATGTTTTAGAATCTGAAGGCAAAGTTGGTTTTGAAAGAATCCACCGATCACCTCCTGAAAAAGACCCCAAAATTAAAACCCCAAGGAATATCGTGGCCAAATTTCAGGACTATCGCACCAAGGAAAAGATATTACAAGCTGCTAGAAAAAAACAGTTCAAATACCGAGGAACTGTCATTAGAATTACACAGGATCTGTCAGCTTCCCCATTGAAGGATAGAAGGGCCTGGAATCAGATATTCCGAAAGGCAAAAGAACTTGGATTACAGCCAAGAATAAGCTATCCAGCTAGATTGAGGATCATCTTCCAGGGAAGAAGATGGTCATTTAATGATACAGGAGAATTTCACCTATTTCTAATGAAAAGACCAGATCTGAACAAAAAATTTGACCTCCAAACACAGAACTATAGAGAAGCATAAAAAGGTAAAAAGGAAAGAACTCTCGAGAACTATATCTCTACTAGGGGTATCCTTAAAGAATGGGGGTATAATTTGATTTTACTTTGATAATATGAAAAAGAGAACTAGAGAGGAAAAGGTTGTCATACTGGGGAAAAGAGGGGAAAAAGTGGTAAAATAAGATCTAAAAAAAAAGGAGGTAAAAACAAGGTAAAATCACTTGAAGAGGCAAAGAAAACCTAATATAATTGAGAGAAAGAGGGGAGGGAGATGAACATTGTGTAAATCTTACTCTGATCAGGTTGGGCTCTAAAAGTGTATGTCAGACATTTGATTTCACATAGAAACTTGTCTGTTGCTGGAAGGAAGTGGGAGGGAAAGGAGGAAAAGTAAGGGACAAACTAATAGAAGGGAAATAGAAGAATCAGGGGAAAGGAGTAAAAACAGGGGGAGGGGATCTAAAGGGTGGAGTATTGTTTGGGGGAGGGGGTCATCAAAAAGCAAAGTACTGAGAAGGGAGGAAGGGAGAAAGGGGAAAGGAAAGGGGAAAACATAACTTGGGTAAATAAGATGGCAGGAAATAAAGAATTAGTTATTCTAACTGTGAATGTGAATGGGATGAACTCTCCCATAAAGTGGAAGGGGATATCAGACTGGATTAAAAACCAGAATCCCACAATATGTTGTCTACAAGAAACACATCTAAAACATAGTGACACATAGGATGAAGGTAAATGACTGGAGCAGAAAATATTATGCTTCAGGTGAACAAAAAAAATCAGGGGTAGCAATCCTTATCTCAGATCAAGTAAAAACCAAGATAGAGCTAATCAAAAGAGACAAGGAAGGAAACTATATTTTATTAAAGGATACCATAGATAATGTAGCAATATCTATACTAAATATATATGCACCAAGTGCAATAGCACACAAATTCCTAGGGGAGAAATTAAGAGAGATGCAAGAAGAAATAGGGAGAAATTAAGAGAGATGCAAGAAGAAATAGAGAGCCAAACGATACTAGTGGGGGATCTCAACCTTGCTCTCTCAGAATTAGATAAATCAAACCACAAAATAAACAAGAAAGAAACTAGGGAGATAAACCAATTGTTAGAAAAGTTATGTATGATAGATCTATGGAGAAAGTTGAATGGAGACAGTAGGGAGTTGACTATTTTCTCAGCAGTCCATGGAACCTATACAAAAACTGACCATGTGTTAGGGCATAAAAACCTCAAAATTAAATGCAGAAAGGCAGAAATAGTAAATGCATCCTTTTCAGATCATGATGCAAAAAAAATCACATGCAATATAAGGCCAGGAGAAAGTGAACCAAAAATTAATTGGAAATTAAATAATCTAATCCTGAAGAATGAATGGGTGAAAGAGCACATAATAGACACAATCAATAATTTCATCGAGGAGAATGACAATAAGGAGACAACATACCAAAATTTGTGGGATACGGCTAAAGCGGTTATAAGGGGCAATTTTATATCTCTAGATGCTTACTTGCATAAAATAGAGAAAGAAAAGATCAACAAATTGGGCTTATTATTAAAACAACTAGAAAAAGAACAAATTAAAAACCCTAAATTAAATACCAAATTGGAAATTCTAAAAGTAAAAGGAGAAATTAATAAAATTGAAAATAAGAAAACTATTGAGTTAATAAATAAAACTGAGTTGGTTCTATGAAAAAACTAACAAAATAGATAAGCCTTTAGTTAATTTGATAAGAAAAAGGAAAGAGGAAAATCAAATTGTTAGTCCCAAGAATGATAAGGGAGAACTTTCCTCCAATGAAGAGGAAATTAGAGCAATAATTAGGAGTTACTTTGCCCAACTTTATGCCAGTAAGTTTGATAATCTAAATGAAATGGAGGAATATCTACAAAAATATAATTTGCCCAGGTTAACAGAAGAGGATATAAATTATTTAAATAGCCCCATATCAGAAAAAGAAATAGAACAAGCTATTAAGCAACTCCCTAAGAAAAAATCTCCAGGGCCAGATGGATTTACATGTGAATTCTACCAAACATTCAAAGAACAATTAATTCCAATACTACACAAACTATTTGAGAAAATAGGGACAGAAGGTATACTGCCAGAATCCTTCTATGAGACCGATATGGTGCTGATAGCTAAACCAGGTAGGGTGAAAACAGAGAAAGAAAACTACAGGCCCATTTCCCTAATGAATATTGATGCAAAAATTTTAAATAAGATATTAGCAATGAGATTACAGAAAGTCATCCCCAGATTAGTACACTATGACCAAGTAAGATTTATACCAGGGATGCAGGGCTGGTTCACTATTAGGAAAACTATCAGCATAATTAATTATGTTAATAACCAAACTAACAAAAACCATATGATTATCTCAATAGATGCAGAAAAAGTCTTTGATAAAATCCAACACCCTTTCCTATTAAAAAGACTAGAGAGTATAGGAATGAATGGGCTTTTCCTTAAAATGATCAGTAGCATCTATTTAAAACCATCAGCAAGCATCATATGTAATGGAGACAAACTAAAACCATTCCCAATAAGATCAGGAGTGAAACAAGGCTGCCTACTGTCACCATTACTATTCAATATTGTATTAGAAATGTTAGCTTTAGCAAT
>JAJPUD010012275.1:0-15825 GCA_023553655.1 Myrmecobius fasciatus
TTGGTCACAAATTCCTCCCCCCTCCACAGGTCTGAGAGGTAAACCATCCTACATTGTTCTAATTTGTTTATAATATCATTCTTTATGCCTAGATCATGAATCCATTTTGACATTATCTTGGTATATGGTGTTAGGTGTGGGTCAATGCCTAATTTCTTCCAGACTAGTTTCCAATGATCCCAGCAGTTTTTGTCAAATAGTGAGTTTTTATCCCCAAAACTGGGGTCTTTGGGTTTATCAAACACTAGATTTCTATTGTCATTGAGTATTTTGTCCTGTGAACCTAACCTATTCCACTGATCCACTACTCTATTTCTTATCCAGTATCAAATGGTTTTGGTGACCCCTGCTTTATAATATATTTTTAGATCTGGTACAGCTAGGCCACCCTCATTTGCATTTTTTTTCATTAATTCCCTTGAAATTCTTGAGCAGGCCTCATTTTAAAATATATAGAGAATTGACTCAAATTTATAAAATTGAAGCCATTTTCCAACTGGTAAGTGGTCAAAGGCAATTTTCAGTGAAAAAACTGAAACTATTTCTAATAATATGAGAAGATGCTTAAAATCACTACTGACCAAAGAAATGCAAATTAAGACAACTCTGAGATATTAGGACATGCCTCTCAGATTGACTGAGATACGAGGAAAAGATAAGGTTTTAATATTGGAGGGGATGTGTGAAAACTGGGACACTAATACATTGTTGGTGGAACTGTGAGTGGATCCACATTGGAGAGCAATTTGCAACTATATTGAAAAAGTTATCAAACTGTGCATACCCTTTGACCCAGCAGTGTTTCTATTGTGCCTCAATCCCAAAGATATCTTAAAGGAAGGAAAAGGACCCAAATGTGCAAAACTGTTTGTGGTAGTCATTTTCATAGTGACAAGAAACTGAAAACTGAGTGGATGCCCATCAGTTGGAGAATGATTGAATAAGTTATGGAATATGTATGTTATGGAATATTGTTCTATAAGAAATGATCAGGAGGATGATTTTAGAGAGGCCTGGAGAAACTTAAATGTACTGGTTCAAAGTGAAATAAGCAAAATCAAGAGATAATTTTACCTGGCAACATCAATATGATACAATGATCTATTCTGATGAAAGTGACTGTTTCCAACAATGAGATGATTGTTACCAGTTCCAATGATCTTGTGTTTAAGAGAGACGTTTACATCTAGAGAAAGGACTGTGGGAAGTGACTGTGGATCACAACATAACATTCTCACTCTTTTTGTTGTGGTTCACTTGCATTTTGTTTTCTTACTCATTTACTTTTTTCTTTGATCAGGTTTTTCTTGTGAAGCAAGAAACATATTGTTTCTTGTGTTGCAAACATATAAATATATTTATACATATTGAATTTAGCATATATTTTAACTTTTTTAACATATAATGAATTGCCTGCCTTCTAGGGGAGGGATGGGGAGAACTAGGAGAAATTTGAAGCTTAAGGATATGCAAGGGTCAGTGTTGTCAAATTATCTGTGTATATGCTTAGAAAATAAAAAGCTTTAAAAAAAGTTTTATATAGGTGCTGTCATTAAAATTAACATGCATCAAATAAGTTAACAATAAGTATTTGGTTTTGGAGGGAAAGAGGAGTGTCTCCAGACCAGTTATTTCAGTTTTAGAGGAACTCTCAGTGTGAAATCTTTTTCCAAAAGCTTATCAGTAGCATCTCTCACTTATAATCTGTGAGAGTTGTTTGAGGTCACTGAGAGGTTAAGGTACTTGCTCATGGTCAAACAGCTAGTATGTGCCACAGGTAGGATTGAATCCAGGTTTTTCTGATATATCTTTCTAAGCATGCTGCCACTCAATAATAATAAAATGTATTGTCATCAACAATTATGACACACGATTCTTTAAAATTTTGAAAATGATTGATGTAATATTATTTTATCTCAGTGAATGATGGAATATAATTTATAAATTATGTGGTAATAAACACTGTGGACTGGAAGAATCATGGAAGACATAGAGATATACCCTGAAGGAAGAGGGGGGAGAGGGAGATTACAGAAGGAAAAACAAATAGTTGTTTAGGCAAAGGGGACAAATTAAGAAAAAGAAAGTGAGTGTGGATGGACCTGGTATGTCCATATCTTAGTGACAAAGCTTTGACTTAACATTTCTAGCTAAGTGACAGTTTTCTCCTAGCAGGATTTTAACAATGGAAAGGAAGATTATATTGTTGTTAAAGTTCATTTGGATCAACTTTTAGGATCCCTCCCCAACCTGCAAGATTTCAGACAAAACTGAAGCCAGTGATGCTGAAATCACTTGCTAGTGATAACAACTAGCATTTGTATGACACTTAAGGATTTTCAAAGTGCTTAACAAATACTAAGTCATTTAGTCCTCACAACCCTAGGAGGGAGATGCTATTATTATGTCCATTTTATATATGTGGAAACTGAGGCAGAGAGAAGTTAAATGACTTACCCAAAGTCACAAAACCAGTAAGTGCTTTAGACTGAATTCAAACTCAGATTTTTTTTTATTATTTAAAGTCCAGAGCTCTATCCATTGCTTATGCCTAGGTGGCTGACTTGCACAGGGTCACAGTGTTAGGACATCAGAATTAGGATCCACCCTCAAGACTTTTGGATACTAGCTTCTTTTAAGGAATGCTTTTTTGGTCCTTGTTAAAAAGTTATATTTTCAATTTACATTTTTTACATATTTGCATAGCCATGTGACCCTGAGCCAGTTACTTAATCCTATTTGCCTCAGTTACTCATCTGTAAAATAAGCCAGAGAAAGAAATGACAAACTACTCCAGTATCTTTGCTAAGAAAACACCAAATGAAGTCACAAATAGTAAATTACCACTGAAATGATTGTGCAAAAATAAATAATATTGCCAAGAAAACTCCAAATAGGGTCACAAAGAGTTAGACACAACTGAACAATACTTAACTGAAAATTTCTTCCAAAGTCCATGAGTTTGCCATTGATCATTGATCAGATTAATAGCTAATGTGTTGCATTTTAAAATTCATAAAGCACTTTACAAGCATCATTTCATACATTATACTCACACCATCTCTGTCTGGTGTTATTATGCCAATTTTACAGATGAAGAAAGTGGGGCTAATAGAGGTTAAATACCCTGACTTGGGACATCCGGTTAGAAAATATCTGGGTGGAATTTGAACCCTTCTCTTCTTAACTTTACTTCTAGATCTCTATCATGTAATGACCAAGTCTGTATTAGAGTAAACTAGCTTACATTATTCTTCATTGTTAATAGATTGGTAATTCAGCCTATTGAGATATTCTATCTGACACTTGCTGAATGCTCCTCGGAACTGCTGTCTGGCAAAGGAATCAATTCCTTAATAGGGGAGACTGTTTGCATAACTACTATAATTTATTTTGGAGGCTGTATAATTCTGACTAATGAATTTAACTCATTTTCCTCTTAATTGACTAATTGAAATTATCAAGCAAATTATGGTGCAAGATTGTGACATAAGAAAGAAAAAAAGTATGAAGTATTTCAAATCAGCTTGCACTCTCTGATCCCACACAAGATAGCTGTTTCAGTCCTTAGGAAGGCTTGGGCCCACCTTAACAAAAGTGGAATTAGATTCTAAGAGGAGAATACTTTAGACAGAAGAAAGTAATAAAACATTCTAATTCTCTAAATTATCATTAATCTATGGAAAAGATGAGAGTTCTAGTCTTAAGAAGAATGCGTCACTCCTCATCAAATCAGACTTAGTACCTTACATAAATCATTAACCCAGCTAAAAGATGTGGCTTTCCTTTTGTAGATAGTGACAGTGCAGACTCCAAGTGAGAATGAAAGACTGATTTCTATAGAGGGATAAGGACTAACAGAACTTAAAAATCATTCTTCAAGAACAGTTTGTTCTTTATTCTCCGGAGTATGAGTAGCATGAGTAGCAGATTCATTCATTCCCTGGCCCCTCTCTCTTGAACTATAGTCCTTTAATCACGAATTATGCATTATACATCATAAACTAGATGCTCCACAGATATTTTATAATAAACATGTTAAAAAAACAACTTATCTTTCCTCCCATGTTTTTCTCTTATCCTCACTTCCCTTTTTCTGTTAAAGTTTGTATTTCTAGTCATCCAAGTTTGCAACTTCAACATCTTCCTTCTTCCTCACTTACATCTAATTGTCAAGTCTTGTCAACTTTATGTCCAAACACAAGGTTTCTCAAAGTTTAACTGTACTTTTAAGCTTTAATAGCTTATATAGATCATATCCATCCCTTTGTCTCTATGTACACCACAGTTTTTCAGACCTTTGTCATCATTTACATGCATGATTGTAATAGTCTCTTAATTGATTTCCCTGCCTCCAAAAGCTTTCTTCTCCAAAACAACTGTTTTACACAGCTGACAAATTGATTTCCTTTGAAAAAGTTTTATTGTGGCTTTAAAAATATTGCTATCATCAGTGATTCTGTAGCATGAGTCCTGATCTGAGTTCTGGATGTATTTTAGGATTTCTTTTCATTTTTCTTTTCTTTTCTTTTTTTCTTGAGAATTCTAGTTAGTAGGAAGGAACCTCATAGCCTATTTAGTCTAATATGCTTATTATACAGATGAAGAAATTAGGATCCAGGGAGGATAAGTGTCTTGCCTATTGTCACAGAGTTGTTTCTTTTACATCACTATTGTGATCATATAATTGTTGCGGTTCTGCTTACTTTGCTCTTTGTCAGTTTATATATCTTCCCAAACATCTACGGATTTTTCATGTTTACCATTTCTTATGATGTTTCATTATATTGATATACCAAAATTTCTTCAGGCACTCCACAATTGATGGGTGCTCACTCTTTCTATCTCTTTACTATTGCAAAAAAATTTATAAAAACAATTTTCTACATATTGGGCCTTTCCCTGTCTTTATCCTCCTTTATACTTAGTAGTGTTATTATTCTTTTTGAACTTGGACCTGTGATTTGGTCAGTGTAGAGTAAATATAAGAACTAGTTTAAAATGTAATTAGAAAATATTGAATAAAATAAATGAAAATTCAATAGAATATAGACAATGTTATTTACAGTCTTTGTTGCCTGGAGGCCTTAGAAGTTAAGTGACTTGTCTAGGGTCTCACAGCTAGTATGTGTTAAACATAAAAATTGAACACAGATCTTTCAAGACTGGCTCTTGATCTATGATGTAATACATTTCCAGTATGGTTTTATAGGCCTCAAAGGTTATGTACAAATTAATGATTTTCCAAAGCATTATTTCCTAAGTGTTCCATTGATCATGCTACTGCTCTGCTTAAGAAGCTTCAATGACTCCCTTTTGCTTGTAAGATGAAATACACACCTTTCTGTTTGGCTTTTAAGGTCTTTCACAAAATGGATCCAGCTTACTCTTTCAGATTTCCTACACATACCTCTTCATCATGTAATGTATTTTCTCATTTAGTTGTTCTTCATATGTAACATTTTATGTTCCATCTTCATACTTTAGCACAGATTGACTTCATGTTTGGAATACTCTCTTTCCTGCCTTTTTCAGATCCCTAGTACCTTTCAAAGATAAACTCAAGTGTCACCTCCTATAGGAAATCTATCCTTATTATCCCAGTTTTTAGTTTCCCCATATGAGAAATAATTTCATATTTACATTTTCTATATTTTGTACATAATTTTCTGCAATCCTATTATTTTACTCCAATAGAATGTAAGCACCTTGAGAGCAGGATCAATTTCATCCCTGGTTTTGCATGTCTCTTGGTTAACACTAGCCTGGCATAAATACTTATTGAAAGAATGGATTGATTGATTATTCATTCATTATGAATATTTATTAAGTATCAGCTCTGTCAAGAGCTTTGTACTATATATTGGGAGAGCTAAAGTTTGGATTGAAAATGGTTTCTCCTCATAGAGTGTACAATCTAATAAGAAAAGAAGACACTGTCATAGAAAGAGCTAGAATGAACACTAAATTTGGTCAGAATATATACTTTTTAATTACAGTGCTGCCATGGGCTACTTTTTTGCCCTTTGGCAAATCACAGAAATTCAGTTTTTTTTTTTTATTTGGAAAAGTATGGGATTGTACATTTACAATACTTTCCAACTCTAAAATCCTATGATCTTTTGATTTTGTAAAACAAATCCTAATCCTGAACCTCCTATATATATATGTTACATATAATTACAATGATTTTTTTCACATTCCTGACCTCGGTTTTCTGATATAGTCAATCAAGTGGTCCACAATCATTTACTAGGCATCTATTATGTGCCAGCTACTATAGTGGTAAGGGTTTGGGATACAATATTTAAAATACAAGTCTCAAAAAACTTAAACTACATTCTACTGTCAGATGAAATATTTCATTAATACACATACACATATAAATACAATCTTATATAAAATCATATACATGTATATATATTGTATATGCATATATAATTATGTATGTATATATTGGGAGAAATGATTGCTTCTCTAATATTAATAGCCAATTATTAAAATAGAGTATAACCAAGCTTTTTTCCCTCATCCTATTTTTCTATTCAATCTCTAATCTCTCTGATGGAAGATAGGATTAATCTTTTCTTTCTGGGCTTTGCCACTCCATCTAAATAGGTGAGATATAGGTATAGATAGCTTTTCTGTCCAAGAATGACATGATGTCATTCTCAGCTGTTCTGGAGTGAGCTCACTTCTCTTTGTTAAGTTCACTTCTTATTAATTATTAATCAATCAGAACTGATTGCCACCTGTTGGAATACCTCTCATCCAAAGGCATATAAACCTCAAGAAATGGCCATCAAAACAATGAGGAATCCTTTCAATCGATAACTTGCTGGCTGTGATTGATAAAATTGTTTATAATTTACTCCAAAATTTGTGTTTTGAAATTATTTTATATACTACAAATTATGCACATGGGTACAAGATATATGCAAGATAACTATTTCAGGGAAGAGGACACTAGAAGTAGGAGGAATGAGAAAAAGCTTCTAGTAGAAATATCACTTGAGCAGAACTGAAAAGTGTGCACATTTTCTTGGCTTGGGGCACAGATTGGACAAAGATAGGAAATCCTAGTATAAGTATATAGGGAAGAACACAGAGGGAAGGAATAGGGATAATGTATAATATGGTTGGAAGAGTAGAGGACCATATGTAAGAGATACTATTGAGGTAAAAAAATAAAATTTGTCAACTTATTAGGCTAAGGAAGAGTCAAGAACTGAGATATTGCTAAGGATGATTAGTTGTCTTGCTCTGGACCTCCTAGATACAATACCTTGACTGGACGTGATCCTTAAAAGCATCATCCCTTGGGTCTAGTCCTGTCTGCAATAGTGAACCTGATATTTCTGAACCCTTTTCCTGAGAGAGTACAATGCAGAGCTTGAATGGTAAGCTCCTGTGATTTATTTCCTGTGATATTTGTAGTATATATCATGAAGGGTGGCAGCTGTGGATACATTCTATTCAACTGTGCTGAAGCATATTTCATTATTTGCTTTGATGGAGAACTTACCAAGAGGCTGACATCATTGAACGTGGATTTCTCTTGGGAGAAAAAAGGAGATGAGTTTTATTTCAGGAGAAGATAGACAATTTCAGTTGGAATAGTACAAAATGTTTCAACAGTATAACACCTATGAAAAACAGAAGGTGAGAAAATAGCTGATATTAAAGTGATGGAATAATTTCTTATTCTGTAATATCACTTTGTGTGACTTAAAGCAGTAAACCTCCAACCAAGATCTGTCAACCCCCCTCAATAATCTAAGGTGACAGCCTGCAGTTCTCCATTATTCCCTGCTGTCATTTATCTCCTTTGGGAGATTTGATAAATTACATGTTTGTAGAATAAGTGATTCACTCAGTTCTTCTATCCTGCCCCAACCTTTGCATCCTTCCATGTATCAGAATACCCTGCAGAAAATGACTGACTGTATTCTGAGCATATAAATAGTTTGTATATCACAACTGTGGAGGAACAAACTGAGTTATTAGAGTCTGATGGCCACTATTCTGATTCTTATGCCTTTTTAGTAATAGAACTGATCTCAGGAAGAAATTTGTGTGTGAAAAACAGTACAAAATTGGACTGATCTAAGCATGCCATTACAATAAAAACAAATATCTTTCCTTCTAAATCCCCACCACCTAGTTAATTTAGCTTGTTTGCATATATAAAAAAAGAGAATCAAGATGAATTATCTAGAAAATTTAGGAATAAAACATTAAAGTCATTAAAAACTTAGTGGGGACATGATATATAGAACTGCTCTCTATGCTAATTAAATTAATGAAGTAATTGTTCATTTCTCTATTTTTTAAAAACTATGTGCACTGTTTAGCATATGCCTATAACAATTATTGAAATTTACAGAGTGTTTTGTAGTTACAAAATGCTAAATAGTTATCTTATTTCATTCTTCCAATTAAATATATGGCATAGATGGCATCATCTATTTTACATATGAGAAAACCAAGGCACATAAAAATTAAGTCAACTTCCTGATGTCACACAGTTAATAGGTGACAGAAATGGAATTTGAGCCCAATTTTTTTTTTTTGCAGTTGGCATTTTCTAGCTAAAGTTTATTGGGATTGCCTTGGATCACTGAATTGCTGAGAAGAACTGTCTGTCATAGTTTATCATCTCACAATCTTGCTATTAATGTGTATGCTGTATTGCTGGTTCTACTAGTTTTTCTCAGCATCAGTTCATGTAAATCTTTCCAGGCCTTTCTAAAATCTGTTTGTTCATCATTTTTATATCCCAAATTCAGTGCAGTTTGCCCTATACCATGGTGATTCCTTTAAATTTTCACAATTAGATCATGAGTATGATAGTAGATCGAGTTTGATAGTAGGTTCCCTACCTTTAACAATGGTTAGGATGTAGGGATGCTTGCCTTTTTATATAAATAATTATCTTGACATGTCACAGCAAACTGAAATGACTAGGCCAATATTTAATCTTCATTATTCACGATTTTACTAAATTTAAATGTATCATTTTACTGAATTCCCACAAACCTATGTAAAATCAAGTCAAATCAAGTCAAGTATTTATTAAAGACCTATTACATGTCAGGCACTGTACTGAATTTGAAGAATATAGAGAACAACAACAAAAAAATTCCCTTATATTATGGAGATCACAGTTTAATGGGAAAGACATGTAAATCACTATTTATGAATCATACATTAATAAATAGATTCACATATATCTATATATATGTACATATATGCACATATATGAGAAATATCTCCTTTTTGAGTCCATGTGTTATTAAGTGACTGCTTCTAAAATAGGTCTATTATATAGGAATTTTAGAGGGTTTTTACTTGCATAAGCACAGGTTTAGTAGGGTAACGAACACTCCTTAAATATTAATTACCACTCTATGAGACTTTTTATAAACAGAATTACATTAGAGTGCCAGAGAAATAATTTTCTATATAAAATCTTTTGCATTCATTTAGGCTTTAAAAGTAAAAAACAAAAAACAAAAAACAAAAAACAAAAAACAACAACCAACCAACTAACAAACAAAAAACCAAAACAAAACAAAAACCCCAGACCATTCATAATCCTACATTTCCTGCAATGTCATAAAGATGGACAAATTTAGTTAAACAGAATCATAATCTTCTTAGGAAACAAATCTAATTAAATTGATTCTATAGGTAAACTCTCAGATTATATATAAACTACATTTAGAGATTTTACAAAAGATCTGCTAAAAGGGTAAGATTTACATGCTATGAAGTCAGTGTTAGAATCCCTTTCTCAAATAAGGCAGGTCAAATTACATGGGAATTCTTGAATTCTGTTCTTCTCTTTTTATTTGGTTTCTTATATAAGGAATATTTGAGGCCTTAAGGAAATTTTTACTTCCCATGGAATAAATTGCAGTCATCTCAATATCCACTTATCAAATATAAATAAACATGGTATCCTCAAAAAATTAACAAAAGGAAATAAAAAGCCATCATATCTGCATACAAATATACATAATACAATATAAAGTATACATATAAAATTGGAGATAGTCTCATATCAAAGGCACTAGTATTACAGAGGATAGAGAAGAGCTTCTTGCCAATGATGTGATTTAGCTAAGACTTGAAGGAATCCAAGAAACAGAAGTGAGGAAGCAGACAATTCCAGGTATTAAGACACAGCTAATGAAAATTCTGTCTTGTTTAAGGATGAGCAAAAATGTACAAGAAATAAAATCCCCCCAAAACTTGGAAAAATGAGGGGCATGTTCTGAAAGGCATTAAAAACAATACATTATACCACTACACACCTGCCAGATTGGTTAAGATGACAGGAAAAGATAATGATGAATGTTGGAGCGGTTGTGGGAAAACTGGGACATTGATGGAACTGTGAATGGATCCAACAATTCTGGAGAGCAATTTGGAACTATGCTCAAAAAGTTACCCAACTGTGCATACCCTTTGACCCAGCAGTATTTCTACTGGGCTTGTATCCCAAAAAAGATCTTAAAGGAGGGAAAGGGACTCACATGTCCAAAAATATTTGTGGCAGCCCTTTTTGTAATGGCAAGAAACTGGAAACTGAGTGGATGTCCATCAATTGGAGAATGGCTGAATAAATTATGGTATATGAATGTTATGCAATATTACTGTTCTGTAAGAAACGACCAACAAGATAATTTCAGACAGACCTGGAGAGACTTGCATGAACTGATGCCGAGTGAAATCAGCAGAACCAGGAGATCATTATACATAGCAACAAGACTATACAATGATCAATTCTGATGGACATGGTTCTCTTCAACAATGAGATGATTCAAACCAGTTCCTATTGTTCAGAGATGAAGAAAGCCATATACACCCAGAGAGAGGTCTGTGGGAACTGAGTGTGGACCACAACATAACATTTTAATGCTTTCTGTGAATGTTAGATTGAATTTGTTTTCCTTCTTAGGTTGTTTTTTCTCCTCTTTCTAGATCTGATTTTTCTTGTACAGCAAGGTAACTGTACAGATATGTATATACATATTAGATTTATCGTATATTTTAACATATTTAACATGTATTAGACTACTTGCCATTTAGGGGAGAGGATGGGGGAAGGAGGGCAAAACTTGGAACAGAAAGTTTTGCAAAGGTCAATGTAAAAAAATCACTCATATGTTCTGTAAATAAAAAGCTTTAATAAAAGTAAAAAAAAATTTAAAAAATACAATATTTTAAATTTTCTTCTGGAGGTAATGGTAAAACCCTGATGCTCATCGACTATGAGGATGATGATACCTTGCTTGGAATTTCAATTTAATAGCTGAAGAGAACATAGAGCTTTGTTTTTTCTCACAGGTGTTTTTGCATGTGGGGGGCTAGTTAAAATTGATTTTAAAGATTTTTATCTATTCTTTCAGTTGATCTCCATCTTATGACTTCTGCCTTCTTTCTTCAAAAGCAAAAATGAATTAAAAGGCAAAGATTTTCAATGCAAATGACTATTATGTGGAATAAAGTTTCTTTGAAATAAAAGGCTTTTCATACAAACGTTCAATAAATAGAAAACTCATATGTATTGTACATTTGTCAAGTTCTCCTATAGCTTTATTTTATCTTCTACATATGTTTTAGGTATGCTGATAATTTGTCAAGAATTTTCATTAGAAAGGTTATCTTTAGGACTTTCTATTTAGAAAAGCAACATAGAACCCAGATTTTACTATCTAAAATATTAAGCAATATTGAATGTAGGTGGATGGCAATGGATAAAGTGGGGGACTTGGAATCAGGAAGATCTAAGTTCCAATGATGCCTCAAATATTGACTGTGGGATTTTGGCAAGTTTTAACCTACCTCTCTTTGTCTTAGTTTCTCCACCAGTAAAATGAAGGAGTAGGACTTCAACTTTAGGGTCCCTTCAAGCTCTATACCTCTGTTCTTGATAGACTGTTTTCCTTCATTGATTAAATATATTTTCAGAAAAGGAGGTAGACCAATTGTGTAGTGATAGAAAATTGGAAAGTCCTAGCACTCCAATGATCCAAGTGACATAAAGAAAAGTTACTATCATGCTAGCTAAGATTTATGAATTTATGGATGAGGATTACATGGGAAAGGCATTATGAATGGATTATGTGTTGTACTAATGGAGAAAATACTGAAATTGAATTTGAGATCATAGCTAGATAGATGCTAGATAGGATGCTACAGAAATTCCTTTGTGGGTAAGATGTTAGCCAAGGTCTTTCTCAACTCTAAGCTTTTTTGATTTGGTGATTTCATGAAGTATTAAACTCTTTCTCTGATTTATCAGACTTTGTCAAATACCCGAGATTGTAAGTGCTGGCATTTATATGTTGGCTGCAAATACAAAACTATATTAACTGCTGTAAAATGCCTCAGTCAGATGAGATACTTTTGCTACTGGACTGCTACCTCTCAATCATTAACTGCTGAATCTCTAGTCCAGTCATCTGGCCATCCAATTCATTTTCCAATGCTTAGCTATTACAGTGACAGAAATACATCAAATTGATGGTTATACATGGATCCAATTGTCCAGTGGGGCTTAAATTATCAAAATGAAGGCCACAGAAAGATGAACTTGTTTGAAATAAGATGAGCTGAATATTTGTCTCAAAGCCAGAAAATGACATCTGTATTTTCCACAGATACCATACATGCAACTGAATGATTACTAGAATTCTGGAACTTAAAAGGCCTCTGTAAAGAAAGAGAATTTCAGGTTGGTTATTGATAGACAAATTCCATGCATGTACATTTCAAACTAAGGCTTTTACTTCTAGTTTTGTTTACACTTAGTATTTGTATCAAACTCTTATTTTCTTTTGATATCCCATTAACTTAAATGTAGTTCTTATGAAACAATAGTGACTTTTCCATTATTGAGTATCTGTTTCAAAGTCATTTAATCTTCCAGGCAGAATTTGTTGTACAAAGTTTTATGTAGCCAAGAATAATTCATTTGTAAATGTAACAATACCATACAATCAGTCAAACAAGATTGAGTTTCTTGAAATAATAGACTACTGAAGGTTTAAACATTTCTATTCTCTGTTGCATTAGAAACAAAAGGAGCATGTATAGATACTTGAAATTGTTCAGTGCTAGTGTAGTAACTAGAGAAATAGTTTTTGAAATTATGCCATCTTTTCAGAATAATAATATTTTTGAGTGCTATATGCAATGGGAACGCTATTTTAAAGAAAACACTAAATTTAGAACAGGATTTTACCATTGTATTTTTTGGACATCAAAGATAAATGTGTTTTGTCCATTTATTCATAATCATAGTTTCATTTTTACCCAGTGAAATCATTTTTATCCAAGACAACTCAAAATAAATCTTAAATTTCAGGAGCATTTTAAAAATGTTCTATGAGGGCACTGTATTCTGTCAACCACACTGCCAATTAGCCCAAATTGGACTTCATAGTTATTTACTTTGCGTTTTTGCTTTTTTTGCAGCAACTGCTATATGGTGGTAATTTCTTCAAATAAGCAAACATACACATAAGCTATGAAGAGTGTCACTGTAATATTAGAATAAATCAACAATTTATGGAAGCTATTCTCCTAATCTATATGCTACCATATTTATTTGGAGATCTGTGTTGTAAGCTGTGGTTAACCTCTGGCTAATGACATTGATTTAACTGTGCTGGGGAGAGAAGACATAATATCTTGAGATCTTTATTATTTCTTGGATGGATTTGCATTGAACCATTTACATACTCTCCCTTCCTTCCTCCCTCCCTCCCTTACTTCCTTCTTTCCTTCCTTCTTTCTTTACTTCTTCTTCCCTTCATCTTTCCCTCCCTTCCTCCCTTTCCTCCTTCTTTCCTCCTTCCCTTCTTCCCTCCCTCCCTCCCTCTCTTCCACCTTCCCTACCCTCCTTCCCCTTCCCTCCTTCCCCCTTCCCCCTACTCTCTTTCCCTCTTCCTTCCTCCCTCCCTCCTTTTCCACCCTTTCTTCTTTCCTTCCCTCCTTCCCCTACTCTCCTTCCTCTTATCCTCCTTCCTTCCTTTCTCGCTCCCTCCCTCCCTCCCTTCATCTCTCCCTCCCTCCCTTCCTTCCTTGCTTCCTTCCTCTCTCCCTTCCTTCCCCGGTTCTTCCCTCCTTTCTCTTTCCTCCCTTCTCTTCCAGCCTTCCTACCCTCCTTCGCTCTACCCTCCTTCCCTCCCTCCTCTTCCACCCTCCCTTTTTTTCCTTTCCTCCTTCCCTCCTTTTC
Organism: Myrmecobius fasciatus; assembly: GCA_023553655.1. Taxonomy (NCBI): domain Eukaryota; kingdom Metazoa; phylum Chordata; class Mammalia; order Dasyuromorphia; family Myrmecobiidae; genus Myrmecobius; species Myrmecobius fasciatus. The sequence continues at coordinate 14,252 of JAJPUD010012275.1, forward strand.
TTCCTCTCTCCCTCCCTCTCTTCATTCATTCCTACCTTTTCTTCCTCCCTCCCTTCTTTCCACCCCCCTCCATTCCTTTCTCCCACCTCCCTTTCTCCCCCTTCCTCCACAGCTCTCTCCTTTCCTCCCTCCCTCCTTCTCTCCCTCCTTTTCTCTTTCCTTCCCTCCTTTTCTCTCCTCTCTCCCTCCCTCCCTCTCTCCCTTCCTTCCTTCCTTCCTTCCTTGCTTCCTTCCTTCCTTCCTTCCTTGCTTCCTTCCTTACTTCATTTTTGTTGATGCTACAGATGCTGGTGAACTTTAGGGCAGGTTTTAGAACAGAATTTTACTTTGTGTTAATACAATTGCTGCAGAGGGGTGAGAGAGGGGGATCTGTAATCTTCAAACTTGTATTTGCAAGTTTGACTTCTTGGTTCTCATCAGCTTTACAAATTGATTTTAGTAGGCAATGGATGACACAAAAATCATTATTGAAAAGTATTATGCAAATCACATTATTTGCCTGTAGTTTTACTTTGCTATTCTTTCTCCCATCATGGTATTTTCTGATTTCACCCAGAAAGCACTTAACATAGTTTTAGAGCAAAGCAAACCAAAATATCACTGCCTTTCCTTTTTCATAGTTACAAATACATTTTACAATTGGCTGAGCCAATTTGTAACACTCACAGAAATTCTTTGGACAATAGATATGTAATTGTGCATTGTGCAATAGAATGTGATAATTTTCCTGCCCTATCCAATAGTCTTATCTAAATTGGTCTTTATTTTTACTATAGTATATTAAAATATGCATGGAGCAGATATTAATTGAATAGTTATTTTATGCCAAAAACTCTTTGAAGCACTGGGAGGGATAAAAAAAAATCTGTGATAAAAATCTATTGACTTCAAGGAACTTTCAATCTTGTAGTGGAGTCAAAAAGTACAGAAAACATTAAATCACAAAGCGGCCTATAATTATGTATCAAAAGGGATTCAAAGGTTAGAGACATTTGGGGGTTGGACTTAGAAATAATAGAATGTGAATAGGCAGCATGAAAGGGAAGGGTAGAGAATACTAAGTGAGCAAAGGCATGATGAGGAGAATGTGTGTGTGTGACATGTTCATTGAGTTAGAGAAGTAGCTTTGTGGTTAGGTGGATAGACTCCTGGGCCTGGAATTAGGTAGACTGTTTTTAATTTGACTTTAGATGTTTACTAGCTATGTGAGTGGGTAAAAGTCACTTAACTCCTATATGCCCCAGTTTCTTTATCTGTAAAATGAAGATAATAATAATATCTATCTTCCAGGGTTGTTGTATCAAATGAGATAATATTTGTTAAATCACCCAGCACAGTGCCTAGCACATTGTAGATGCTCAATAAATGCTGGTTTCCTTATGACATTGGTTTAATTTTGAAGTTTTAATAAGAGTCAGGGTGGTTTAATGGCTAAAACATAGGATTTTTTTTTATTTTTTTATTTTTATTTCTTATTTTTTTTTATTTTTTTTTAATAAAGCTTTTTATTTGCAAAACATATGAGTGACCTTTCAACATTGACCTTTGCAAAAAAACTTTTTTTTTCCCAAGCC